>JAAPAO010000090.1:0-83807 GCA_013115145.1 Perkinsus chesapeaki
CCTCCGGCACATACTCTCGAGCGTTTCTTCGGTTCACCCGTTTAGGAAATCGCCACAGATCTCCCCACATTACTTTACGTGAGAACCGATACCTACACAGACGAGTGACAAAAGATGTATTATTGACCTACCCCATCGTATGCGGTTTTGCTCTAGACACTGAGAGCCTCTCAAAGTTATTAGGAGCACTGCATGCATCCACTAGTGTGTGGCCTCCTGCCTTGATAGGTGGCATCAGGAGCCTCGGCCAGAAATACGATTTCTCGGCCGCTGTCGGAGCGTCCTCCTCTTTGCTGTATTTTTGTCGAGGCCCTACGAGGAAGAACAGAGGCTTTCCCCAGCCGCGATGCGGTGAGGGGTCACACCTTCTCCCTTACGGATGACCAAAAAGCTGAACTTGTCCCACTCGACGTGCCGTGCCTGCGAGCCTTTGTTATACACATAATGTGGAAGGCGTTTCCTAACAGAAAACAGAGCATACTGAGAATGGGCAGGCAACGACTAGTTTACACTCCTTGGTGGAAGTGGCACCAATCCCTGCCAGTAGTGGCTAAAGGGCACATGGATTCATGGGGACATGGCGCGACGAAATGGAAGGCCTTCTCTCTGAGACCGTAGCAACTGTCGAAGCTGAGAAGTAGAACTGTATGCTACGGGAGCTGCATGATGAAGAGCTCTCTGATGTGGTGAATAAACCGGAAGCCCGTGGGCGTGCCGGCTTCGATGACAACCAACACACCTCCGTCCTCAACTCTGTTCCATAGGTTGCGTATCTATCATAGACAGTAAGCTAGTGGGTTAGGACTCCTAACTTAGGAGCTCCGCCTACCAAGAGATCTCGTGCCTCCTGCCCCTTTAGATGCATGAGAACGTAACTGATGGTGATGATACTTTGTCGTTGATGCTTGCTGTCATATAGCTGAGAACTCCACTCGATTGAAGAGGATAAATCAGAGAGCATGTATCTGCATCATCGGCTACAGAAGTGAATGCCTGGTGACTAGGAACAAAGGGTCGACGGGAGCCAGGGGAGAGCAAAAATACAATGTATTTGACATCTCTGTTGACTCTAGCAAGAACACATTCTCCACTATGGTAGAAGCAACTCGTTTCCGTTGGGCTAGACGGAAATGAGGAGAGCTAAGCAGACGTTTCCGACTTCCCCATTTGCTTCATATGTAGACTTGGTTCCACACAAGTGATCCTTCTAATGTGCCTCTCCCCCCAGACATCCATAGCTGCGCATACTGATGGTGCTGGACCGGCACCGTAGTCGAGGATAGAACTGAGGAGACAAGCGACACAAAGTAAAGATCACATCAAGATATTGGGCTTGCTTCCGTAGTCCTTGCTTCCGTAGTCCGTAGTCCGGGCTTATTTTAGAGCTAGCAAGACTCCCTTCTAGACACGCATAGGCTTCATAGATTTCAACCAAACCAGGTCTACGAAATCGGTTCTAGAATCTCACTACCCAACAGGAAACTAAACCCGAGGAGACCTGACTTTCTAAATCGATGGAAAATTGACGAACCAATACAGAGAGGAATGTGGAGTTACACGTCATAGAGAGTGAGAAGCCTATGGAGCACTCGCCAGTCTTGTCGCTCACTTTGGTTTCAAATCCGGGCATCTCTTCATGACCTCATGCAGCACTCTGAAGTTAACAGCATACGCAGGAGGGAACCTGCCATGAGCAACGCGTAACTCAACATGATAATAACGTAGAGCCCCTCCCACCGATGAGCTAGGTAGGCAACAGCTGCCTCTGGTGAATAGAACTGTTGGTATAGCCGATGTCGACTGTCTTCAGCATGAGCAATGGAAAGCCGTTGAAGCTCAGATATCTCCTGGGAACGTTCGGGCTGAGAACCGGCGTCGAAGGAAGCGCTACATATGACCAGGCTACATCGAAAAGCTCGGGCATCGTGTGCTTAAGCTCTTGAAAGTGCTGGCCTTTGGTTATTCGATCCAGACGGCTCTTCTCTTTGTCATCTTCCTTTTCCGGGAGCTAAAGGGTGATAACAGTATAGCGGCGGGGAAAATGGACGGATGTATCCGAGGTTGAAGCGTGCAAGATACGCAACAGCTCAGGTGGAAGACGAACTTACAAATGCACTCGAAAGAACTCTTGGGAGTTCTGTACTGCTTCTGCTTCTCTGACGCTGCATAACATACCTAGCGTAACGCTCAACATCCTTCTTGTTGCCGAAATCTCGCAGCAATCGTATTATCTGACACCTCTAGCTATCGCGTCCCATCCATATCTCAACTCACCTTAGCCTTAAGCTGAGGATTGAGGAAGTTGGTCTTTTGCGTACACATGGCGAGGTTATCCAACTCCACAACATACAGTGGGTCCAGCTCCGAAGGGCTGCCGAAATGACGGTCAAACTTGAATCTGTTCACTTCACTTCTCCGCCCCTCTCTCAGTAGCAGCAGCAAGCTCACCCTCTAGTGATGGCCTTATTATTCATATGCTGCTCGAACCAGAGGATATCGGGATTAGTAGAGGAGGCCCGCTGATCCTCCTCCCTTTCGTCCAATTCCATCGCTGAAACTAACCCTTCAGTAGGCCTAATACGATGCAATGGTACCACCTGCTCCCAGCCTTCCAGCACACCCTCCTCGGTGGCAAGAGCTGCAACTAGGAGAAGATTCACCGGTGACAGCAGTGGATGCCGAGCAACAACCCCGCGTGAAGAGGCGGGCGGACGGGGAGGCCGGAGCGGCGCGGTGAAGCATTAAGAATAGCTGCCTGGCGCTCAAGCCTACCTAATTGAGAAACGCAAAGGCACTTGCCGATCACAGCAAAAGGCTCATCGGGGCTAGATGATATAAAAAGGATGGCGCAAAAACTGTTCACTGAAAATATGCAATCTCATCGCCTTCGCCAACGTTCCACTGTACGCCACTGAGCTCGGGTGTATTGCCATAACAAGGCAACGGCTAAGAGGAAGGTCTATTAAGGTGGGAGGCAATGCTTACGTTGAATATACGAGCGACAGCATAGGCCTCTGGGCCCACTTTGATCTTGACAAAGTAGTTGGTTCCTGCCACTACCTGACAGTTAGTCTCAATGCATATTCGGTGAACTGATGCCACAATACACGAGCAACCCGATCAGGCTAATGAGGGGTATGAGGAAGGAGGACACGGAAGGAAGGTTTTTATGTTTATAGCATAAAACTAGGTGTAAGCTCTACAAGCGTGAATTTAGTGAACAGATTCCCCTGCCGGTTTGGTACTTGCCAAAATCCAACCATTCAGCAGCCCGGTAAAGAAATAGCTATATAACGTTAACAATGAGACGACTCCAGATAATTCATCCTACTTACCTGGCTCCTGTAAGATATCGGCTCAAACTCCGGGAATGCGGCATTAGAACTGCTCTTCTCCTGTAAAGCTGGGCGAACTTGCTCGCACAGATGCTTAACAGTATCATCAACGGGCTTAACCTCTCCTAGGCCTCCACACATTTTCCTTGCAGCAGACATGAAACGCTTAATCTGGTCCGAGCTGGCGGGAACTGATAACCAAACTCCCCCCAGATGCCTGGTGAAACGGTTCTGCACATAGCCTGGTATTTAACGTTTTAATGGTCGCGTTCAAAAATGTGTGCCCTCAATGAGGCTCCTCATCTCCGGACGATCCCTCGTGATGGACTGGGGAAGCCGGGGCGTTCTCCCCCTCTACGGCTACTGCTTCGGCAAGAGTGTGCAGCGCAGGGAATCTCACGGAAAGGTCGGAGCTTGGGTCTGAAGATGGGGAGAAAATACCACTTCAACTTGGCCCAGAATTCCGCATGAATGACCAGCATCGAAGGTGCGGACCTGTATATTATACTCCAGAGCTACTTGAACTAGATTTCTTTAGAGCCTAAAGCCCTTAAAAAAGAGTGGTATCCTACGTGAGGCGATTTCTATAAGCCGAGCACTTCGACTCTAGGAATCGATATCAATATTAGCTACAAAACCTCCTCGACACAGCCTTATCCATAAGCAATCACCAGGACGAAGGTTACGATGTTACAAGTCTGGTAGATTGTTGCGGCATATCGTCAGTTTTCTAGGTGTGCATGGATTCACACACATGATATTGATCCGGCTCTGGTATCGGATCTCACTGTCGACTCCCAACCGCCTAGAAGGGAGGACTCGGGTTGCAATGGGTTTATACGATGTAATATATGCGATATAGTAACACCCATGTAACTACACTGTGTAAAAGTACCCTCTGTATGTCGAAGCAATATAGCCTGCCCACCCAATCCAATCCACGCCTTCCCTCCTATTACCAAGCAGCTGTTGATAATTAGCATCATGCGCCAACCTTTCCGCTGCGGATTCCAACAAAGCATTCATATGCTGTAAATCCAGACCCTCCGGTGGCTGGGCCCCAACCGATCCCTCCATACCAGCCCTAGCCGACGCTGTGGACCACCTTCCAGAAACTACAATACCCTCCTACTTCCCAGCCCCTACCGGTCGGCCATCATCCCTTCAACAGGCGGTGCTCCTGCTGCTGCCACGTCATCTCGATAGCCGTTGGAGAACGGAGTGGCGGCCTGCGCCCGAGCTTCGGAGAGCTGATAAACCGTAGACTCCTTCGATGATCCAGTAGCACTACCATATTAGGCATGAACCCTGGTCGACTTGACCACCGATCCATTCTGGCCTTAACTGTCGGGTCAACCTCTCCATCACAGCCGTGATGGTCCGCGAAGGCCTCGTCCTCCTCTGGACGCTCCACTGACCCTGGAGTGTCCGGCAACGGTATGACATAGCCTTCAGGCACGGTGTATGGCTCCTGCTGTTGGCGGCACTCGGGAGCCTATGGAGATAGTCCCACTAGCCTGAAGCCTTTCATCCTCCTACCTCATCAACTACACACTCCCCACCATCAACCTCATCTGTTTGCCGGCGGTCACTCGACAAGCCGGCCTCCTGCGGTCCTAGGAACTGTATCAGCGGTGATTGCTCGCTTTGCTGTGGACCTGACCACAGATGGTCCCCAAGTGACACTGAATGCAACGCAACAAAGCCTAAACTATAATACCACCAAGGAGAGCAGACACCTCTACTGTGGAGAACGTCGCTGCCTCTTACGCGCTCTCTCGCCTCCGTTCCTTCCCCCTCGGCCACTGGACGGTTCTGCATTAGCAGGGGCAGCTTCATCATCCCCTAACACATACTAAACAAGCCAACCCTTCAGATCGGTTACCTCGCTCTGAGGAGGAGGACCCCAGTGTTGGAGCGCCTCCTTGGACAGATGGCGCCCCGGCGTCCGTGGCACCAGCTGGCCCTGTAGGCGAGGGAGCTACCGAGGGCTCCGCTGTGGCCGAAGTGGCCTGAAGAGGCGAATAGCGTTGCCTGAATAACATATTATCATTTTCGACTACCTCCGTCTGATCAGCTGCAGCAGCAGCCCCATCCTCCCCCTGGTCTCTGGTCCGCACTTGTCCTCGACCCTCTGGATCGAACATGTCGCACCATACCCTGTTAACGACAGACACCATCATCTCGCTCGTGTCCGTCAACTCAGCCAGCATTCTCGCCAACTGATGAGGAACCAACCCTATGAGCTCTCCAGAGGCCTCCATCAGTTACATATGCCAGGTCGTCCTGCCGCTGAGGAATGGGCTCCGCATCGTCCGCTCCACGAGAGGCAGCATCACTTTGTAACTATCAAGATGGACATACCCATCCAGGGCGCGTGGGAACTTTACCATCAGACTGACGTCCCCGACCATCTGAGCAGCCGACAGAAGAAGTCTCTGGTAGTTCCTCAAAAACGTGGGCAGGTCGTCGCTGCCTCGATAGTGCCGCGGCCCCGGCAGCTGCGAGAGATCTAAGAACGCTGTATGCCAAGAGCTGGTCGGTCGCCAGGATGCTGCCTACGGCCCATGAGATGGTCCACTCGAGTGTCCGAGTCGATAAGTGTCCGCCAGGGAAAGCCCGGAGTCTGCTCGGCCCGGTGCTGTAACTCCTCATCTCGAACACTGCGTCCTCGATTGACTACTGGGTGCTGGAGGACAGGTATTCTATCTGATAGAAGAACCGTAAAACTACCAACAGTAAGCCTCCCCCTACTGGAGTCAGTGGCCACCCCTTCGCTACTGGCTGTTGACCGAGCTGCTCCTGCAGACTGCCTGCCTGGACCTTACACACACTTAAAATCACACGCCCAGATAACCACCTATTACGCCGGCCCGAGACTATAGGTCTGCCCCGAATTGGCGGCTCTGTTGTACCAGCCGCGCCACCAGCACTCCTTCCAGGCCTGCGGAGCAATACGAGAAAAACACCCTTAGGATGCCCTACAGTCGCGCAGAAAGCGATCTCGGCCGTGCGGCGCTGGTCGGCCCGTTGCCAGTGGTGAAGGTGGTCGTGACCGTGCCTCCCCCAGAAACTTGCCCGCCAGAGGCGAGGCTGCCGAACAACTGTGTTAGACCGCTGATGACATCCTGCCTGCAAGGGACACCAGCTCCTCCACCTACTACACTTCCATCTTACACTCCATTGCCGGAGGTAGCCTGGGCATTCCCCTCAGGTGTTCCGGGCGCCTCCTGACCATCACATTACAAGCTGATGTCAATGCTGCCTACCTCTCCCGCTCCAGTGGACCTCGGTCTCGGGGCCGATGCCGAGGAGTCCCCTGCTGGTGGCGATGGACTCTGGGTGCCGCCTCCTGAAGGGCTACAGTGATGTCAACCGCGCCCCTCCCGACTACCTTGAGTCGCGGCGCTATTACCGTTGGACCTCGGAGCAGCCGCAGCTGGCGGCCTCGGCCCGAAGAGGCCACCGAACGGCAGAGGGATAGGGCCGCCCTGTTGGTCCCCGCCAATAATCTAACACTCGGACTCCTCTCGACGCAGTTGACGAACTTCTACTACCTGGCCAGTCATAGGGTCCAACTGGAAGGACTGCATCACAACATGGGCTGTCCCCGGGGCACCTCCAACATTACCACCAACCTCACCGGGGAGAACAAATTGAGCACCAGCCCCACCGCCGGCGGCGGCGGCACCCGATAGCAGGCCGGGCGGCAACAGATTGCTAAATATGTTACCTATACAAAACACTACTGCATTGCAGCAGCTATTCCAAGCCTACCCATCTGAGGTGGGGGGACATCGTTTGTGCCACTCGACCGCTGCTGCTGTTGCTGAGCAGTATCCGAGGCTGTACTCGATGCCGAGCTATTAGCATTCCTTATGGTCGACACTGGCCTCACCTTGAAGATGGGACACTGGAGCGAGGGAAGCTCGGCACACCGACGCTTACCACCATGTGTACAGTCTGGCCACTTTCAGTAAGGAATTCATCCAGGTGTTTATGGGGCTCATGAGAGATCACTTGACCTCTAAAAATCAGCCGCTGCAGCATAGGGTCTATCTCAGCCTGAGCTCAAAAGAATCTTTCCTCCCCAAAGATACTTCAAGCTCCCACTTCCCTATGTATCCGATCCATCAGGTCCGATACCGTCTCCGTATGCGGATTAATATTATAGGTAAGCGTCACACCATTCATCCGTCTGACGTGGACCACCCAGAGGTCGCTCTCCTCCGCGGAATTTTCCGGGCTACCAGTTGCGGAGGATACAGTCGCGGAGTTAGTATTTCCCATAGAAGTGTCTTTGGTGGGTGTTTGACTGGACATGAGAAAAGTAATACTATAACCGTTCCACATTGGTGGCCACTACCAACCCAAGGATCCCGAGGGTAAACGGAAACATGCCAAATTAGCACCATTTTTGAGAACCATTGTTGATGGCAAAAATAACCTTCCCACCAACCCCGAGCTCGATGCATTCTCGATGGGTCATAAAGCCCTCTGGAGTCTGCATTATCCATGTTCCAGTGTTCATACTGACCATGACCGCGTCGCCACGAAATTATAGCCCCGGACCTACCCTGTACGCTCCTTGAGCTCGTGTGGCAAGAGCCAGATGTCTCGACTCGGTTTGGAAACAACTTGAATGTTACGGATGACCGGAGCAACTGAGGTATCCAAGGTCGAAAGGCGGAAGATTCTTGTGAGGTTACATTGATATCTTTTCAGAAGTATATTGATGCGGTTACCCTCCACTACAAACCCTCGAATAAACCCTTCCCTTTGAAGCAACTTCAGCAAGTGGACCTGCGTGCGTATCTTTAGGTTAACTTCAAGTCATCCGTGATATCCTACATTCATATTACTATAAGGACATCTCTGTACCGGCGCTGTAGCCGTCAAGAGACTAGTAACCATCTCACATGCCTTCTGCATCCTCGTCAACTCCTGCCAATACAACACCTTCACCGGCTTCCAGGCCTGCGTGGCAAATCGCGCGCGCCCAACCAATCGATTCGCCTTGCCACCATGGATAAGTCTTCCCTCGAGGCTTGCAACTCCCAGCTACCTAAAGCCGTCAGTGCTCTTCTGAAGTAAGCCTCTAACATTGTGCTATCACAGGGACTACGTTTCACGTATTATGTAGGAAAATCCGCTAATTTTTGCCAAAAAAATTTCCGTAAATTTCCGTGAATTTGTGAAAGAGTGCGTCACAATCTTCGCGGAACAGGTGACGAATCTTCGAGCTCCAAGCTCAGTATTTTGATAGGTGTCTTCAACGACTCTGTGTTGCCATGGAGCTGGGCTTAAGGAGCGGTTATCAGGTACTCAGCGAAGAAGGCTGCCGAGAAGGCCACCAAGGACTTGTTGGCTGAGGAGGCTGGTGATACCGTTACTGTACAGATTAACGTTGATAAGATACAAGGGAAGGCCGATAATAAATACCGTCTTATGTAGTACCAGTGGGGGGTTATGCTGGCAATCACATCGGGGAGGGTTTCCTTTACGTGCGTAACCAAGTGGTAATGCGGGCTGCTTAATGGCTGCATTTTGCGAGGGTGAAGAATATTCTTTTGTGGCTTCAGTCAAGTGCCTCACTCGATACACGGAAAGAACGGGATTGAAGGCCTCTCCGTTTGCTTCATCGCCCGAGACCCGAAGCAGGCTGCCCAGAAGCTAGTTGCCAAGTACCAAACCTCGATGGTATCTTTCCATCATCGACCTTAGATACAATCTTCCCATCAATAAGATCGTAACAGTGAAGTCTCTTCGGTCAAAGTAATACCACTCAATATGGAAGTGGTGGTCGTCATCTGCGCCCCTACAGATACTCTGCCCGTTTCGAGCTCCTTCGCGATTTGGCCAACGCCCATGACGTCTTCCTCTGCGACTCCTCGGTCGCCGACATGCTTCCTAATCTCCTTGGGAAATACTTCTATCACCACAAGAAGCAAAAGATTCCGTAGCCGTTGGTCACTAAGGCCCTTTGGGACGTTATCTTTCAGGGTTCCTGTTAAGTGGCCTGCACCTTCGTCGACCAATGCGGATCCTAGCAAGCAGGTTGAGAAGGCTTTGAATAGTAATTGTGGTGCTAGATTTTTCTCCTGAATTCACCCCCCTAGGCACACGCTACCGTAAGAGCACCGGGGCAAGCATTAGTGTGAGGATAGGAGATACTTCTATGTCTAAAGAGTAAGATTCTCCTGGACAAAATCTTCATAGTGCGTATGCGCATATCTTTCAGGGATCTGGTCGATAACGCTAAGGTTGTCCTTGCCGCCTTGTCGAGCGATATGTTGTCCGTGAAGCGGAATATTCTCAGCGTTGGCGTTCAGAGCACGGACTCCCTGATGCTGCCTGTGTGGGCCGCCAAACGCACAAGTGCCGCGCCTGCCGAGGCTAAGCCGGCACCGGCCAAGAAGGGCGCTAAGAGAGCTTTACCGGAGGAAGAGGAGGAGGAAGAAGAAGAAGTCGATGTTGGCAAGATGAAACTGTCGGAGGTTCCTGTGGGGAAATTGGAGGAGGTAGGGATCGAACCTGAGACCTGTTCACTGACCGATTGGCTTCAGAGACGCGAGAAGAAGCGTGCGGCAGTAGCAGCCGAGGCGCCGATCAAGGCAGCAACGGTAGAGAAGAAAAAGGGGAAGAAGAAGGCAACTGGTGCTATCAACAAGAAGAAGCTCCGCACTAAATAAGTTGCTACCTACTTGAGGCTACAGACGTATTCTATTTACCAGGCAGGCGGCGTTGTCTTTCTATCGAGGAACGTTTCTCCCACGTAAGATACTCCCAGTGCTAGTTGTGTTGGGGGAGGGGCTTGGATGGAGGTATTTTGGTGAAAACAGCAGCAGCAGCTTACCTTACCTTGTTATTACTGCTTTACCGTTATGAAGCTGAAGAAGCCTTCGAGGAGACAAACTCTTAATAGGAAGTATAATATACAGAAGAAGGTGATCTCCTTACCTGCACCACTGAGAGGCTATCTTGGGGAATATACTTGGGAAATCTGTCGGCCACCTTGATAGAGTCAGCATTACGACGTCCTCGGCGAAGTGCCTTGGACATACAACCTTTCCCGAAATTTTCGCTCCTCACCAACTTACGCGGGAGACTGGAGATGTTGCGCTGTTGCTGTTGCAGGTTAAGGAGCATAACAGGAAGGTTAAGAAGCAAGCCCGTGCTGCTAAGAAGGCTGGTGTTGTGATGTCTAAGAAGAGAAGGGATCCGGGCATTCCTAATAGTTGGCCCTTCAAGCAAGAGGTAGATCGGAGGCATTGGGGGGAGGGTTACTGTGGGGGGGGGGTTTAGGTGCTGAACGATATGGAGAAGAGAAAGCAGGAGATAGAGGCCAATAGGAAGCGTGAGAGGGAGCTACGCAAGAAGGTACGCTTTGGGCGGTAATCGATACGTAGTAAGTGATATAGGGATTACCAGTACAACCAGTGGTGTCCAAGAAGAACCAAGATAAGATAGTGAAGTCATTGGCAGAGCTGAAGTCTGAGGCCGATCGTCGAACAAGGTAAGGGTAAGGGTGTCCGGCAGCAGGCAGTGGTATTGCTTGTGTTAGGCTATACGATCGGTCAGCTGACGCTTTGATAGGGTCATCGGCATCTGTGAGGGACATGCACAATGTGACCCATTTGGGAGCTGGTTCAAAGGAGGTAGATAGTGGGGGGGAGATAGGGGCAGAGTAGCGTGGTGTACGGGGTGACAGTAGGGGAAAGGGATTAGATGGTTATAAGGAACATTGTATACTAAAAAGGAGTAGATTCAGTTGTATAGTGATAATGAGTATGAGAAATATAACGATGGGCTTGTTGCACCTTTGAGACCCTCTGGTGTGATGAGTAGACTGCAGCAGTTGGTTCAACAATTGTACCCCTTTTGATGGTGGGTGGAAGTTATGGGTATAGTAGCCGCCACACTGTCATCATTACGTATTTCACCGAACATGATTAGTTTGATATCTCTGCTGTTATCGTCAGGCACAGAACACTCGTCGTGCCTATTACCGGGAGTTGAGGAAGGTCATGGGTATGGCTGATGTGGTTGTTGAGGTAGTAGTAGCAACAATACCGCTAAGCTTTCGATAGACTTGATCTATTCAGGTCCTGGACGCTCGCGATCCATTGAGTTGCCGGTGTAAGAGCCTTGAGGAGGAGATCCTTTCACAGGGCAAGAAGGTTATCTTACTGCTTAATAAGATTGGTAGGAATCTTCGACGTCTCAAGTGATGTCATACCGACTTTCCCCCAGATCTTGTCCCAAAAGAGGCTGTCCAGGCTTGGTTAGCTTATCTCCGTAAGGACTTCCCCACTATAGCTTTCAAGGCAGCCCGGAACTCTGGAGAGCGTAGCAACCACACACCGACAGTATATCATTTCACGTCCAGGTCAAACCGGCCGGGCCATTGCGGCTGAGAGCGCCTCAGAGGGCTTGCTGAAGTCAAGTTACGGTGTGGTGGGCAGCGATGCCCTCCTGCAGCTCCTGAAGAACTATTCTAGGTAATCTCCCCCCCGGTGTGCTCGATGGTACGGTACTTGCTTTAGGAGCGTTGGTACAGGGCGCATCAATGTCGGTATTGTTGGATACCCTAACGTCGGTAAGTCGTCTGTTATCAACTCTATGAAGCGTGGAAAGGGAGTTCACCTTATGACTGGCAACAAGGCTGGTGTGACCAAACAGATGCAGGAGGTTCAGATTGATAAGACCGTAAGTGTGCGGCGCCATCCGTTTCGCCTACCACCGGTCTGCTAGGTGAGCCTCATCGATTGCCCCGGCGTCATCTTCGCTGGGAGCGAGGAATCCGCCAGCAACACTTCCAGTTTGGTAAGCTCCCTAGTACCATCTGGAGGTCTACATCTGCCGTTGGTCAGGTTATCCGCCAGTCTGTGAATGTTGATGCCCTGGAGGACCCCATGCCGGTCGTCGAGGCTCTGGTCAAGCGCACTCCCCGAAACGCAGTACTTAAGCACTTCAAGGTAGGCTCACCGTTGAAGATGATGAAGACCGGAACCGAAGCAGATGCCAGCGTTCGAGTCCGTTACGGAGTTGGTTGGTCATGTATGTCGGACACGAGGCAAGCTCCGTCGTGGAGGAGCCCCGGATTTCCGTCAAGGGGCTAAGGACGTCCTTAGAGAGTGGACCACTGGACGGTTGAGGTAGGATTACCCTCAACAGCAGCAGCAGCAACATCGATCAACGGCGGTTAGATTCTTCTGTATGCCGCCGGCGGCTGATAAGGGCAAGACCTTCGCCAAGGTGGTCTCCGCGGCCAGCCCCGAGTTCGACATCGACGCCCTCTTCAATGAGGTGATTCCTATCATGCTTTGGGTCGTTACTATGGTATTTTCTCAGGCGGACAGCAGCGCGGAGGCGGCTGCTGCTGGTGAATCCGGTCACGCTGCTCAGTCCGGTGACATGGGCATCGATATGGCTATGGATGACAGTGCTATGGAAGAAAGTGAAGAAGAGCAGGAGCAGGAGGAGGAAGCGTCGATGGAAGATGACGATGATGATGAGGAGGAGGAGGCTCCGGTGAGGGATTAACTGGAACGGTGGTGGTGAGGGATGACTGTTGGCAGATCTTGGTGGACGAGGCTGAAGAGGAGGAGGAAGCTGTCACCACCAGCAAGCCGAAGAAGGAGAAACGGATATTCACTGGATTGAACCCACGGGTTAATCGTGATATTAAAAAGAAGGCTAAGGAAATGAAGAGGAATCAGGGCAAGAAGGAAAGGAGACAACAGGCACAAAAAATGGAAGTACGAGCCGCAGCTTTATCAGCAAGGAGGAGGGTAGCATTTGTACTGTTAGGCATCTGATGCGGCGATGGGCGATGGCGATGACAGCTACAACTTCCAAAGGGATTTCCATTAATCCTTCACGTGTTATATAACAGGTGGCTGGAACCGGCATCCTCTGCATCCTCGATCCTTCCTTCCAGTTCACCAGCCCTAACGTCAGCACACTATTACTAAACCTACTTCATTACGTTTCTCGACTACCATAGGCGTTTGGTTATCTTAGTGGGCCTCCTCCGCTAAGTAAATAAATGATTTGTGATTCTGTTGGCTAGTCTTGCTTCATACATGGGCACAGTGGATGCTTGCCTTCCTCAGTGGTACGTGAATTCTGACAGCGTGTGCCCCTATGGTAGCCCCTTCATCCTGTTCATCATTACTATTACTGACTTAGGTACACATCTGGCAGGAGATGTCACTTTGCCATATGACGCTGGCTTCTTTGAGGGCCTCTCGGTCATGTTTGGCTATGTCCCTTACGCTGCTGGTATCTTCCTAATAATAATGATGTTGTAGGCGACGGTCGAGTCACTGCGCTTGGCCATCTCATTTCAGGTGGCGTCGAGGATTCCATGAGTACAGCATCATTATATTCGGAATCATAGTGGTTGTGTCAAACGAGTACGGTTGGAAGCACATCGTAAGCCTTCCTGCTCACCCTAGCCCAGTGGAGGCCCCTTCTCTTAGGTGTCGCAGCCCCGGCCAGTGGGCTCGTGCTGCCTCACTTGCGGCATGCCCTCATCCCATGCTGTCATCGCAACGGCTTTGTGGACTATTCTAGTTTTAGACTTCTCTTATCGGGTTGGTCAGACTCCCCAAGGCTACAGCGTAAGTTAGGTTCCGCTTTCCCAAGCTGTTCACGAACGGCATTTCCCATATAGGGCTTGCCGTGACCTGCAAAGCCGTCAAGTTGCGGCATTCAATATCGGCATATTCGCCTCCATTATTTCGTTTACCGGCACTCGATAGTCTTCTTGCCGTATGAGCATCTATATTTTCATTGTAGGTAAGTGGCACTTTTCTCAATCGTTTTCGCACCTTCATCCACGCTGGTCACATACTCCCCACAAGTCAAGTCATTTCAGAAGGTAAGATTCAGTGGTTATCTCTATTTACGACTGCGGCCCTAATCATCAGATCATTTTGTCGTCGCCGCAGGGTTCTGGTCTCTTGCATTACTACCAGTCCCCTTGTCACGTGTTATCATCAAAGACCATACAGCCCAACAGGTGTTCATGGCTGGTATCATAGGTAGGCTCAGGGCAGCGTAGGCACAAGGGGAAAAGGCCCGTACGCAGAAGTGCACAGGGAATGCTATGGATGCAGGCGACTGTCGATGACATTATATCTATCGCTGCCCCGTTGCACTGAGGTCACTACTGTGTACGGTAAACGTAATAGGACAATTATAGACCATTTGCAACAGTTTCGCGTAGTCGCTATGATCAATGACAATTCATCACTGTGACATTATTCACTCCGGCATTTATCACGATATTGCGCAACAATCTTCGAAGTTGACTCTGGCAGAACTATCTGCATGTTTGGTGCATGAAAGCTGAGTTCCTATCTCAGGTGTCGCTGAAGGTATAATATGGTACCTTCTTACTCTATTGCTCCGCGTTAAGACTGACCAGTACAATGGAAATCGCTGGCTTAAAGGGCTTTTTGTAGGACTATTGTGATTCCCACCTGAGCGTACTCCGTCCCTCTTCAGATCTATAACTGGCCAGCTCCCCGTTGCTACGTACCGTTGAAGGATAACGAAGATGATGCAGCCGAATCCGAGCCAGTGAATCCCGCAGCAGTAGGGCCCGCGGACGGGGAGCCCACCGAGTCCTCACAGCTTGAGCCGTCATCTCCTGTGATGCCCAAACCAGCGCCACGTACAAGCCCTACTGCTGCTGCCATAGCTGAGAATGTGTAGCTATCCTAAATGTGATAATTTGTTGTTGTTATTATTGTAAAGCAAGTTGGTATATTTAAGACTGTTGTTTTATACTATTGCAATTCATTCTGTACTCATCATAGTCCCATACAGCTGCTGTGGTAGGTTCCACATTTACTACACCAACAGTGAGGTCAGTGTGATACTGTTGAGTTATCTTAATTCTAGACTCTGTATGGTACGCGGGACTCACCTATAGACTTTATATGCTAGCCAATGTAGAAAGTTGGCTATGCCTTGTTGTTACTAATACTGCCTTCTACTCCTTTCACCATATACCGTTTATATATCCGTTCCACCCTATATTTCTTTTCTCACTCTAGCTCACTGCTCGATGACAATTCAGCACTCGTTTCCTGGATTAGCACTTGCGTGACGTACGCGTACGGTGTGACGCCCTGCCCCTCGGGTTGGGTCCGGTTTTCCGTCACGTCTCCGTCTTGGCTCTCTATGCTGCACATTTGCAGTGTGTGTAGTGGAGTGAAAGCCAAAGATGACTACAGCGCAGCTGTGGTTGTAGATAGGCCTCCTCTCGGCCACGCACGCATGCGCATCTTGGATGTCCCGTGATTTTGGGATGAATTGTTTTACTGTACATGCATCAGTTACATTCCACATCATGTTCTCAACAGCAATGTAGTTATGCTCTGTCACACAGCATTCTCAGTGGATCGCAGGCCTACCCCTTCGTTACCAGCTGTGCAGCAGTTTAGAAATCGAGACTTCCGGTCTTACCGCGTTTTGTTTGAGCTCCTGAGTATCTTGTACAGAACTTTTTACCAGCTTGTACTATGTCGGCGCACCCGTGCGAGCCCGAATGGTACACTAACAGCAGTAGTGTGTGCCCTTATGGTAAGGGAAGCTGCTCTCTAAGACTCACCTACCCATACCAGGTACGTTACTCATTGGAGGCGTAACAGCTCCTAATAACGTGGGGTTCTTTGAAGCTGTATCTCTCATCTACGGTTATTGCGTCTATGCCGCCATGCTCTTCATGATCCTCATCATGCTGTGGGTGCTCGCTTCGTCTGTCTATGACGCCAGGCTTCCTCTCTTTAGATGGCGCAGGGGCCTGCGAGAGTACAGCTTTGTTATCTTTTTCTTGGTGATTTTTGTCATCAACGAGCTTGGTTGGAAGCACATTGTAGGTTTAATAATATCATCGATATGTGGACTTGGCTCCTCAGGTCCCACAGGTTCGACCGGTGGGGTCCTGCAATCTCTCGTGTGGCATGCCATCTGGTCATTCGGCTGTATCAGTAGCAATGTGGATCAGTATAATGCTCGATATAGCATATCGCATACGACAGGCGGAGCCAGGCTATAGTGTACAACTATGACAGAGTAGGTCGCTAAGATATAGTGGGGTCAGGTATCCGGCTCCTGGGTTAACAAGTTGAAGAACTTCTACCAGAACGGTCATTTCTTACCGACCACGTTCGCCATCTCGGAAGGTAGATCTTGGCCCATGCCATTTGAAAAGACTCACTTTAATGTCGGTTTCCAGACCACTTTGTTATTATTGCTGCAATATGGTCTTTGGTGCTTCTACCAACCCCTCTCTCAAGAGTTATACTCCGTGACCATACCGCTGAACAGGCTTTCATGGGCGGTATCGTAGGTGGGCCTCCGAGAAGTGACTTTGCATTCTTTAATATATATTCTAACAGGAACGGTGGAGGCCTTGGTGTGGTACTTCATCATGCTTTTTGTACGTGTTAAGACCGATCGTTTTGCTGGCATGGTCTTTGCAAAAACTCTCTTCGTAAGTGCCTGGATAACCTTCGCTTTCCCCATCAAAGAAAACACTTAGAACATTGTTTGGTATGATATTTTATTCCCAGGCTCACAATTGGGCAGCCCCGCGTTGCTACATCCCTGACAAGTGCTCGAACGATATGGAACTCGGAGGAGTCGGTGAATGCGATGATGCCTATGTCATCGAGAAAGGCGCCAATCCTGTATAAGCTTTTCATATCGAAATCCAGTAACTTATCACATGGTGATCGTTTGTCTTTGTTAACTTTCCGTCTCACCATCTCATACTGTTCAGTGTTCAGTCTCAACATCATAAGTGTGTCACACAGGGCTCGCCGTCTGAATGCTTTATCGAGTGGGACGATGTCGCTTGGCGGGCGCGTCCTCCTTAATAGGCGCTGTTAAGGCCAACTTGCCTCCTGTTCGAGTAGGCAGCATTCCAGCCTCCTTCGCCTCCGACTTGCTGCTTAGGAAGCCAGTCTAATACCCGACAAGCGGCCAACCCAGCCATCAGCTTCCACACCTTACTCTGTAGTGAGAGCGAGACATGCCAGAAAGGCTGCGCAAGTTGAACCAAAGCGAGGAGTGAGACACGCGCCTAAGAAAGTACTTGCCGAAGTAAGCGATTCTGCCGGTGCCGGGAATCGAACCCTGGACCTCTCCCTCCAGGTGCACAGTACCAGGGTGCTTAGTCCTGGTGAGCTTCTGCCCTGGGGCTCTGTGGTCCCCCCGAGAGACATACCTGGCCCGCGGAACAAGCCGGAGGCATGGCAACTCAGCCCTGATGAACACTCCAGGTTGCTGGAAGAGTAATGGTCCTAGCTCGGAAAGTTAATGGAAGCTTTTTATGCGTATCTTCTTTAACGTTACGTATCATACAGTAAACTACTTCGGATATCTTCATCCTCAGCAGTGAGCTTTAGCGCCTTCCGCAATGACAGTATTATCTTATTCGACCACTGCAACGCGTTCCTTTGGTAACTGAAGAGGGTGTTAGTAGTCTTCAGCATGAACCTGTGAGAGAGATTTCGTTATTATATCTCTCTGTGATAGATATCTGCCTTCTGAGGGGGTCAAGGTTGTCAAGGCTCGCAGCAAAGCCCACAAGCTTCTGGCTTTATATTGCCGCAAAAAAGACTGGCATCGGTGGCAAGCTGCAATGGACCACTTCCACCGGCACAACGTTCCAGCTGATGAAGTTACCTTCTCCTTGATGATGTTCGGCTACATCATGTGCCCCAAGCATCCAGGTAGGCCATCTCCCTCCAGAATTTCGTGGCGCAGTGACGTTCAGGTCTCGACATGGCGCACTCCGTTCTTGAAGAGATGAAGCAGTGCGGATTCGTTCATCCAACTGTTATCAAATTCCACGAGAACTTCCTGATGTCTCTGCGAGAGCTCGAGGCCTTCGACGCCCGCCCCAACACCGGGAACATCCGACAGGTAGGCGCGCAGCTGGCCCAGTGTTGGTAGGCCTGTGTCAGATAATGAGGATGTTTTGGCAAATAGCGATGCTGTCCAAGAGGCGACGGATACGTCTGTTCCACCAGGAGATGGAACGGAAGGTCCTCGCTGGAGAGTGGACAACAACCGGCATATCGGAGCGCATAATGAATGAAGACAGCGAGCTTGGTGACGACGAGGCTCTGAGGGAAGCCGCATTAAAGGCAGCGTATGGCGAGGCTGGAATCAAGCTGCCAGATGAAGTCGACGCTGAGCATGCCGGGCCTAGTGTAGTTGAGGACGGTAGGCAACATAATAGGTGAACTTAACGAAGGCTTCAATCAGGTGACAGCGAGTTCCTGGGCACGAAGAGCCGATCGAGGATGCCTGAGGGGTCCAATAATATCGAGGCCACCGGTGGCGACGTCCCTGAGGGAAGCCTAGCTGAGGTCGGATCAGTACTTCTATTGGACCCAGGATTTCCATGCAGGCCCGGGCTGAGCCCCACTACAGGCCCTCCGAGAAGTTCTGGTCAGAGCGGGAAGAGGAGCTGATGAAGCTAAAGATGGAAGACTCGCTCTATCGAAGAACTGACAGCTTTAATAGAAAGCGAAATCCGCATCGACGGCGGAATCGAGGGCACCGATGATGATGATGCCACATGTGTTTCCGTGAGAAATACGTTTCTACTTGCCGATGAACTCCAGCGTTAAGATGCACCACAAGAAAGCGCGACTTCAGTTGATTAATTGGCACTTTTTAAATGCCCTATTACGACCAGAATGTAGACTTTGTGGCCGAGTACGCCAAGACGGGTCGATCCAATTGCCGGGCCTGTCACACCGCTATTGCCGAAAAGTCCCTCAGGCTCGCTCGGATGGTCCAAAGCCCCCATTTCGACGGCAAGATACCCAGCTGGTAGCAGCGTGGCGAGTGTGGTGTAGTTGGATGCACGGTGTGGAATAGGTATCATACAAAGTGCTTTTGGAGGGGGAGGACCCTACCACAATCGGTGTCGGATATATACGGGTTTTCGTCGTTGAAGTTCTCGGACCAAGAGGAGATCGAGAGCCATCTGAATGTAACGCCGCACGCCACTGTCTATTACCAATTGTGCAAGTCCCTATAGAGTGGTGAGCATTCCTGGGACAGTGATTACCTCTTCGGTCTTCAGAACCATGGGCCCTCCGGCAGGAGTAGCTCATCGTCGTCCTCGTCGGCCGCCACCGGTCTCCGAGTGGAATACGCCAAGTCGAGCCGGTCAGAATGTCGAGGCTGCTACAATCGCATCGAAAGAGGCGAAGTCAGGCTCGGCATTGACGGTGTTAAGGAGATCAGTGAGCCCGGATGCCCTGCTAGGAGACCCTATCTCCATGGCAGGTGCTGGATTCAATATCGAGGCGACCGACTGGCATCACGTTCGCTGCTTCCTGAACCGAGGGGACTACTCGGCAATGCGCCTGACGAGTATAAGTCAGCTCCGCGGCAGCGATGGACTGGACGCGTCGGACAGGGAGGTACTGCAGGCCGCTATTGATGAGAGGAATGGTGTGAAGGCAGGAAAAGGTAGGGACAATTTCGTGGCGCGCGAAATCAGGTCTTAGGGGTTAAACGACAAGGGACTCCAAAAGCCAAAGCGAAGAAGAAGAGTCGCGGCAGCGTTGCCGAGCTCGAGGATCCCGGCGAGGAGGTGACCTATTCATCGCTCCGCGGGTGCAAACCGTATTTTCAGTATGCGCCGAGCGGTGCTGCCAAATCCGACTTGCGGCGACAATCAGATCGGTTGTTTGAAGTGATGAGCTACCTCGAGTGCCTAAGCCGAGCCGAACTGCTGGAGGAACTGCAGGTGACTTTGATGCTTCTTGTACACATCCGTAGCACTCTCTGTGGTCAGTCGAATGGGTTCGGAATAAGGAAGGGTGGAGAGGACGAGCTTCGACAGATAGTGACAGACTGTGTTGTATTTGGTGTACCGCAGCGGTGCTCCACCTGTGGTGGACAGTTCAGGTGATGATGATCAGCAGCTGCTGGAATCATTGCGTATCTGTGTGGTAGAGTTTTGCAGGGTGCTAAGGTCAATATGTGGTAGTCGCGAGAGTCTACCATCTGTGAACCCCCTAATTTTCTTGAAGTCAGACAGAAACATTGAAAGTTCCTCGAAGAAATGGTTCAGATGTTCATGTCCCGCCTCCTAGGATAATACTTCCTATCAAGCACTCTAGTCCTTTCTTAACTCCCTGGACAAACTTCATTGACGCTCGATGAATGTCGTTGCTGTCGGGCTGCGGCGAAACATGCGTCGAATTTCGTGGCGCAGTGACTTATCCTGCCTTTAGGATCCACGGGGAAACCTACGAGTGCGGTGGATGGATCAGCGGCTACACGAAGTGCACAGAGACCACTCGCACCCCTGCTAGAACCCCTTGGCGATTCTCTGACGACCTCCTCATGGTTCATCCGGAACTCGACGGAATTGAATTTCCTGTTGGTAGGGACGGAATTGCAGGCAAGGTCGGCCAATAGCGGATAAATTAGGTGACCGGCTTTTCGCAACTGTGGAGAAAGTCAAGAGTGCCGCCAAGCATGAGGAGGGTGACGAGCAGAATGAAGTGCAGCCAACCGAATGGAACCGTGTTGGCGACAAGACAAATACGCCATTAAAAGGTGGGGTGCCGGGATCGAACTAGGGTCCAATATTTCCCTGGTACAGGTATGATCATCGGGGCTATCGGTCGCCTTAGCCACACCCGTCCACAACTGAAGCAGATAATATCTGATGCTGGTGGCAAATTGCAGGATAAAGTGGACGGCAGAGTAAGTGCGCTTTCAGTCTCCCTGTTTGCGGAATCTCTGCGTCGATACCATTGACAAAGTCCGCACGATTTCAACCGCGCACTCGCATTTATCTCGGAACGCATGCGGCTGTTTCTGGCAGGTCAATCTAGTTATATCAACAATAGAGGAGCTGGAAAAGCAAGCAAGTATCTACGCCAAGGCTAAGCGTTCGAGGCTCCCTGTTGTCAATGAGAGCTTCGTAACCGACTGTGTAGTCCGCAAGGAGACCTTGCCTTTGCAGTCGTATCTGTGCCACCCGGAAGGTGAGTATCCAGGCATTCCAGTCGAGGCAGCACCTTCTCATTGAGCAGAGGCATCGGGGTTCCTAAGCCACAGTGCGGGACGGAAGAGCGTCTCCTCGGCACGCAGCCTGGTGTCCAGGAAGTCGGCTCAGTCCAGCGGTAGGGAAAAATTAAGAGTAAGGCGCTATTATATACATCAGTGCTGCTGCATCTTGGGGGCAGGTTAAGAACGGAGTGGTAGCACATGATGAGGAACTTGCCGAGAAGGCCCACATCTATGTCGAGGGTGAAGTAGACGTCAAAAGATGTTCACCCAGCATTTGTGATCAGCCCAGGTGGTTTACAGTGAAACCCTCTCGAGAACGGATGCAGCAACTGGGATGAACAGCTATTATATTTTACAACTTTATGAGTCTGACAGCGGCACTGCTACGTACTGGCTCTACAGGCAAGTGCCCTCCTGGTTGTGACCGGGGGCGGCGGCGGAGTGGTTATTGCAGGAAGTGGGGACGCACAGGGAACGACATGATCGGGGACGAGAAACGAGAAAGAATGGCGGGGAAGGAATCTGCTATAGCCCAGTTTGAGAAGTAGACTGCTAGCATTGCCAGCCTCGTGCTTTTTTCGGTTTTTCTATCAGATTGTTCGAGGAGAAAACCGGCAATCCGTTCTACGAGGTCGCAACAGGCATGCTACCTTTCGAGATGCATGCTGGGAAAGCCTTCCGGTTGGACACCAACATTGACTCAGCAGGCGGTGGCAGTGGCGATCAACGGTCGTCGAGCCAATCGCTTGTTCGGCGGATGAGTGAGTGTGTTACTTAACGCTCTCCCGAACCGCAGAGCCATCAGGCCTCAGCAGCGGATCGAGCCTCCCCAAGGCTGTGGCCAACTTGGTTACGCTCATCTGTGACATCACCGCGATGGAGCAGGAGCTCAGAGATCTGGAGATTGACGCTGATAAGATGCCACTCGGTATGATATCGAGGAGGGGCCTTACGGCGGCCTTTGCAGTGCTGCGGGAAGTTCAGGAGGAGTTGATGCGGCCAAGTAGGGGAAAGGGTGAATAGAAGCTTTCATTTCCACTGTGTATTTCGTCCTCGTATCTCAGGTGGTCCGAGAAGCGTCATCATCGCTGATCTTACTAATCGTTTCTACACTATGGTGCCCCACAGCATCCCCCCTGGTGCTCGACTGCCGCTTTTGAACAACCTCCGGCTGATAGATCAGAAGGTGCCCCTTTTCCGAGGCATCTCAGTTGTTGACCTGTTTGTGCTAGGTTGATCTGGTACAGAGTCTTATGGACTTGGAGGTCTCCTTCAGTGTGGTGTCTGGACCGAAGGCAGGCAATGGCGCCGATCCTGTTAGAGCACAATACGATCGTCTCGGCTGCGGCCTTAGCGTCATTGACAGGACGTCCTTCGAGTTTGAGCTAATTGAGGGGTAAGCGGATGTAGCAGCGGGCTCGCCGTAAAACCTTGGAAGCAATGATTTGCTGAGCGTGACATGACGCTTAGCATAGTACCCATGCAGCTGTAAACTGCGAACTGTAAACAGTTAAAGCTCGCAGGAAGGCAGGGAAGCTTAGTGAAAATGACCTAAGGTCTGACCATCCCTATTTTTACTATTTACCTCGGATAAAAGCTTAAACCTAGGAGTCCAGAGGAAGTCTCTTTCAAGCATGCATGATATCTTTTGATAAGATACGTCAACAATACCCATGCCCCAACCCACACTACGTACAAGCTACGCGTCATGAACTGCTTCCGAGTTGACCGTGACGGTGAGGATCAAAGGTTCGGCCGCCACTCGAAGGACCCCAATAGAATGCTTCTTTGGCATGGCTCCAGAATGACCAACTGGGCCGGCATACTACCGCAGGTGGGTGTCTCTGGTCCAGATTCAACTTCACTTGGCACTTTTTAGGGTCTCCGTATCGCTCCGCCCGAGGCCCCTGTGACGGGTTACATGTTCGGTAAAGGTGTCTATTTTGCGGATATGGTCACCAAAAGTGCCAATTACTGCTTCGCGTCGATGAGCGGTGACACTGGCCTGCTCATGCTCTGCGAAGTGGCACTGGGAAAATCGTAAGTCTCCCCCGCCCCTGTGCTTTCCCTCACCACATACCATTCTAGATTGGAGCTCCACGAGGCACTATTTGTGTACGGCAGCGACCAAGAGAAGCCTCCTCCAGGATTCCAAGGTAGGCATTCCCGTACGTCTACTTCGGACCCTAGTTGCCTCAGGGAAGAAGCTGCCCAAGTCGTACAGGAGCACCAAGGGCATCGGCGGCACATGTCCGGACCCAGCGGGGAACTACGTCACATCGGACGGATGCATTGTAGGCTGCCACCGGATGCCCTTTTACTGCGATCTTCTTAATGTAGGTGCCTCGAGGTAAACCAGTTAATAACCCCGAATACAAAGCGAATGGTTCCTTGCTGTACAACGAGTACGTTGTCTACGATGTGTCACAGATAAAGTGCAAGTACCTAGTGGAATGCAATTTTGAAACTATTGGTACGATGTGGTAACTTACGATGTTAATTGCTTTTTTATATTCCATCATGTTGTGTTGTTAATGACGACAATGCCTCACCGGCCGAGTGTTACCAAATTGTACGCCTCTTATCTCGGATGCCACTACATCCCACGGCCTTCTCAGCTGCTGGTCATGATTCCGGACTGGTAGCATGAGCCTTTGGCGATCTGCCCGTGCCAGGAAGGTACTTCAGGCTCACGATGCTGATACAGCTGATAATAATGGTATCGGTTTCTCCTTCACTCGCCTGCACAAGTCTCACAGGAAGCTCCGTCTCAACCGATGTCGGCATGGTCGCTACTACTATTGCCCCATAGAATTCCTATTGATTCAGGGCGCCGTTCCAAGTGGCACAAACACCACGGGGGTTGGCCGCATGAAACCGGTCAGCACATGTGGCCTGGCATCCCCCTCGAAGAAGCTGGTAATTATCAGGTCGAGACGCCATCTATGCGATACCCTCTGGGCCCGGTGGTGGACCTGGCGGCAGCTCACTCACCGACAACTTCGCATACCTTTCCGCACCGCTGATGAAGGTGGCATCTGCTACGGTTCCTTAGACTCAGTTCGCCAGGTACCGCTCGAGCTCGCCCCGTTTGGAACGAGAGTGGCATCTCTGACCCCTGAAAGTATCCACAATCTTATCTGTATTGGAGCGACCGTTAGACCTCTCACACTGCATAATTCCCCATCCGTGCAGACGATCGATTTTCTATGGCAACCGAGGCGTTGGCTTGAAGTTAGGCATGCAATTAATGCGCACCCTTTCCTAAGCCGTGGTTGCCAGGCTTAGCTCAGAGACCAGCGGACTAGCTCACCTTCCCATGGTTCGCAGTTTTCATACAATATGCGAGTCGAGTTTGTGAGTAAGCAAGTTCTGCATCTTCTTCATGCTACGAAGCTGCACTGTTGCTCGGTCCGTAGCCCCTAATGGCTCAGCAATGATGGGCAGTTCGAGGTGACCTATCCCACTGCATCCGTCGGGAAATATGTTCGAGGCGCTGAGGACTCGGCGTCGTTGTGTAGTGTTGAATGTAGCATGCCTTTGCATCATCTTCTGTCGAGCGATAGCCCCGAGCCATCTGCAACAGCATTCGGTCTGTTCCGACATCACCATCATCACCGTAAGTCCATCTCTCATAACGAAATCGTTCCGTGTCGCTTCGGCTCTCAGCTCCTAGTATTTTCATAATCCCCAGTGGAGGAGGGTGCGGTTGTGGAGGAGGGAGCGGTATGGCCGCCGGCTTCCCCTTCACCGGACCAATCAAGGTGGCAGATCCACCCATCACTGGCATCGTCTTGCTTGTGCAGTTACCGAACATCGCGCCACATTACCACTACCATGGTCGGCACTATTACGGTGCATCCGAGGAGGCATTGATGTGTGTGTTCGGTCTAGCTAGAGAGTGGCTCGGCATGGGCCGCCTGCGGTCGCGGCGGGTAGGGCAAATGGTCAACGATAGCTGTGGAGATTACTGTTGCCTTCAGTGCAGCAGGCATAGGTCTGCTAGCTACCAGGATGACTTGTGGCAACTTTGATGGCTATTCTGCTGTAAAATAACGTATAAGAGGCGTTGTGTTACCTGCCTAGTTCGGAGGGGTCCTCAGGTGGCCTACGCAATGACCGCACCAAAAGGTAACCACAGCACCCCGGCAGTAGCATCCTTCAGCAACAGCCTTTATGGGCCTAAAGGAGGAAAGACGCACTTTACAGTGAAGGGCACGGAGACCTTGACACCAAGTGAAGAGAGGACCCCTCGGAAGCTACGGAAGTCTGTTCCTGTGAGATTGGTCCACAAGCCCGCGCAGTCGTTGGTGACACTGGCTGGTTAGGAGTATTTCACGAGCCTCTCAAGCCCCAAAAACCCAGCTAACCGTCCTCGGGGCATCAGAGTGGTTCAATCGGCCCGCCATATGTCGGACTCACCGGTAGGCATTTTGCTCACCTCAGCAGCTAGTAGCGCCAAAAGGTGCATCCTGTCGATGGAGTATCGGCTCCTGTCTTGCCCCGCGAAGACCCCATCGGTAGCAGCAGACCCGGCATGCGCGAGCATTTTGGCCTGTCAGGTTTCAGAGGTTCTCTGAGCGTCGGTCCTGTATACTGCCAGGCTCACGATAAACCAGAAACAAGGCCGCACAGGTAGCGGCGGTGGCGGCGGTCAAATCCGCACCAGACATATCCCTGCTACTCAGCTATGGGGCAGAATTCCGTCCAGGGAGGCGGTTGCAGTCCAGTATAAATGTATCCCTCAGGAAGGTCCACAGCAATGACACACGGAACCCAATAACAGGTCCGTGCTCCTAGACTCGACCTGAGCTGTGTATTAAGGCGGCTTAGGGCAAGGCTTGGAAGCAGGAGAGCAGCGGCAGAATAGTAGACGCGGCATTGGCACGCAACTGAGCACACTGATACCGTCCGAGACCAGCAAGTGGCTGAGCGCCAAGTCGGTGGTGAGTAGGCCCCTCAGCCATTGCATCAGAATGTCTAAACAGGCCTCTAGCAGTTACTCCCCTCGGAAATACGCCTCATCACACGCGGCAGTCTACAGAGAGCTAGTCACAGTCGGAACGGTGAAGTCGCCGCGGTTGGCGCTGTCCCTACTGAGAGAAGTGAGTCCTTATATAGATGCACGCAATGCAAGTATCTGCTCCAGCTCCGACACGCGGCAGTGGCCTGAGGGTCAGTGGGGACTACGCGAGGCTTAAAGGCTCATCGGTAAGGTTACCACTCAGATACACCTAGAGTTATATTGTTCATTTGAGGTCGGTGCTATCTTGACGACAGAGCTCCCGCCGCCCTCCGCAACCAACGCATCTCAGAGAGGCCGCTCAGTGGGGACAAGTGAGCCTGCCGCTCCTCAGTGGTGTAATTTTCATGCCTAGGTCCTGACTTCGAACGGATCTGCCGAGCTACCAGATCCGCTTCGAGGGAGGCAAGGCGCCGTATGAGGCGGGCACAGGCCAATGCAGGTCGGGACCACCTCCACGGCCAAGCATGAAATGAAGCGCTCTGTTGTGTCTTTGCTGCCATGAGGAGTTGTGTGGGAGGTGTGATGCAGAGGAAGTCGGCTTTACTAGCTTGATCACTTGAATGAGCTTCTCCTTGCCTGGGCACAGTGCTGCGCTGCTGGCCGCTTTGAGCGTTCGGAGCGCGATTGAGGAGGCTGGTATAGGCGGGGCTACGCGAGGGGAGTACGCAGCCATCTATGGTGAGGAATTAGGAGATGAATATTTTAAAGTGAGGCGGCGCAAGGCTTACCCACCACTGTACCAGCTTCGACAGAACTCACAACAGAACAGCAGCAGCAGCGCCGCCGCCGCGGCCGATTCAGTGTTTGATAATAATGAAGCAGATAGCAATCATGTTGGTGTTCCTGGCTCTTTTCGTTGCGACACTCCCTTGCCTTTGCAGACAGCTCCAGTCCGTGTGGGCACTCCGGCCAGCAGCACCTCCTCGACTACCACAAGCCCTCAAGTGACCCCAGCGACAACAGCATCGAGGCAGTTGGAGGAAACCCAGGAGCCCCACGGCGGCGGCGCCGGAGATCAGCGCTCGAGACCGTCCGAGCTCTTCCTCGACGACGATGACGATAGTGAGCTGCTCAGGACTCCTAAGAGCGGTAGGACTGCTGGAGTTAGTGAAGGGCCAGATGAGGTGAGCACCGTGGGGGCTGCCATCTTTTAATCGTTAGTTTCGAAATTTCAGGTGGATCCTGAAATGGAAGATGATGAGATCCTGGAAAGCCAATTGACTGCTGAAGTAGAAGGCTGAATGTGGCAGTGATCCGATGAACCACTTCTCTCTTTAGATTGGCGACGTTTACGTCCCGCCGCCAGGAACCACCCCGCCATGGGAGAATCCGCGACGACGTCGAATACTCAACAGCCCTACGGCTGGGCGGATAGAATGTTATTTCCTCGAGAAGGACCAAGATATGATACGAGTTTGCGAGGCCAACGGTGCCCGAGACCGATGGGTCCCGCGGGAGCGGGTGTTCTGGCACAGAGGTGAGGCAGCTCCCCAGCGTCTTCGGGGGATGCCGCTTATAGGGCCGGCAGGAATGGCGGAAGTATTCGATGTGTTCGGGGACGGAGAGGAAGAAGACGGCAGTGAACCTTCAGCTAGGGCAACCAATAACGTCAGAGATTCGCTCATCTGATGACAGGACTATGCGTCATGTTTAGGCCCCATTAAGGCGACGACAGACGGCTCCATCGAATCGGCGTGGCTTGCGGCGCAATAGTTCTGGAGGAGTGCACACGCCGCGGGGATTCAGTGAAAGGAATACTATGTCGCCCCCGAACCCGAGACGGGGAACACCGCAGCGCCAGGTCAAGCGGACCAGAACATCTGCGACGACGCCAACAAGCGCACGGCGGAGGGGCAGAAGCGTCTGCTCGCGAACCCCGGCCAATGTGGACAGCACATTACAGCAGTGGAGATTGTTTGAATATCTTACCTCGGCCACACCGACACAGTGGATGCGGGAGGTGTTCTGCGAATCTCCAGATGCCGAGGTTCAAAGGGTCATGGCCGAGGGCTTCCATGGCATCTTACCTGATGATGAACTAGTGGCTATGGCTGGGGACTCCCGACAGGAGATGCCCCTCCGAATAGTTGCTCTCATGGCCCTGCTATCTAGTGGTGATGCGACCCAGAACCAGGAGAGCTGTCGCCAAGTCGCCGCGCTGGTCATCGACGAGCTCAACTCTGCCATAACACTCGCTGAGATCGGCGTTGTTATCCTGATGGCAATCTGCCAAAGTATATCAGGGTCGATCGGGACGGACCGGGCCACCAGCATCAGAACTTTGACGGTCCTCAGTTTGGCTTCGACCGTCAGAGTACGCATCCTATGGAGCGTGTTGAGCCTTGCACTGCCGCAAGGGTTAACCTCACCGAACATCGAGGTGTCGGAGGAGGAGATTCTACGCGACCTCCGATTCAAGAAAGCCACTCTCGGGGAGAGGCTCACCGGCGGTCTGCTTGTTGTGTGTGGCAAGTGGCTCATGACGGGATCGGGCCCGACGCTGAAGATTGGTACGATTATCCCCTGGTTGGTCGGCAGCGGCAGTAGTGCTTCCCTGGCGAGGAGGTCCTCAGAAGCCGGCAGTGCTGTGGTGGAGCCCTCAGAAGCACCCGCCTTGTTGACAAGGAGTGACCGGTTCCCTAAGAGCGCTGCCATACACGTGTGTAGGTTAATGATGAGCGCTGGGGCCTGCACTGCTGCTGTTGACGACCCTTTCACACCAACTCATCCGCTGCAGGTGGAGATATACTACAGCTTCCTGCTACAGCACCACGGTGATCGAGACAGGGTATCAAAGCAGATGGAGCGTTGGGGAGGGGGCTCTCCGAAACTCGCTGAGGCAGTCCTGGAGATCTTGCTACGAGACTTTCCTCAGCAGTGCTGCAAATCCGGACTGTGGGAGAAGGTTGAGAATTCTGCCCTATATAGATTGGTCGCCTTGCTGCCTGGTCAAGAGAAGCTACCAGTGGAAGCCTTACGAAGGCTGACTCCACCCTCGACATGGCCAGACAGGGTCCGTCTTTCGCCTTGTACAGTAGACGCTGTATGGGAGCTTTCGATCGCCATCACAAACGCTGCTTGCCACTCTACAGCCCTGGACGACGGCAGTAGCGGGCATGAGCTGGAGGTCGCTGTGGAATTTCTAGCGAACACTCTGCAATTGCTGATTCGTAGTGCAGAGGATCCCCGTCCAGCCGTACTTCTAAGCAGCGGTGGACTCTGTGACGACAGGCATTTGATGCCCTTAACTACCAAGAGGACACCAGAACCTCGACCGTACTGGATTGCCATGTCGGAAGACCGTCTACGCAAATGGTATTTGAAAACCATTCCCGAATCCGACTTTGGGCGCTACATCAAAGATTATCAGACAGGAAGCATCCGGCCTCTCTCACCGAGCCTATTCACCAAGATGTCCGAGAAAGCCCGTCGCACAGCTGCTGCAGTTGCCGAGCTCTTTTACTCAAAACTACTCCAACTATGGGACGCTCCAGATGTCCACCGAGGGCTTCACCGAGCTAGACTGCTCCATTGGATATTCACTGAGTCCCAGCAGCCTCCCTTGGATTCATTGAAGCTGGTAGAGAATGGTTATAAACAGGCACTACTGAGCTGGCTGGCGGACCTTTCTTTGAGACCCTCATCATTCGTGGTGAATCGAATTAAAAGCCTCTTTGATTGACTATTAGTTTCAATAGTTATTCCTTTATTGTGTTCTACATAACAACACAACACTGAATAAATAATCGTTCCTAGAAAACATAGCTAATGATTAGGTGTTAATGATTGGGCGGCGCGAATCTTATCTCACAATTCTGCGCACCATGCGGCACAATTGGCCACTACAAATCGGGCGGGTACATCAGTAAACCACCAAAATGATATTCACCTCTTCGATACTTAATCACATTTTACAATTACTGAGAGTAGGTGTGAACCTTGTCTGCAGCAGTCTGATAATACTTATCAGCAGTAGCCTTAGCATCGGCAGCATACTTGCCAGCAGTTTCCTTAGCATCGGTGGCGTATTTGGTAGCAGTCTCCTTAGCATCTACCGCGTACTTGCTAGCAGTATCCTTGGCATCAGCGGCATACTTCGTCGCTGTTTCCTTGGCCTTAGCAGCTTTCTCCTTCACATCAGTAGAGTATTTATTAGCAGCATCCTTAGCTTGGGCGGAGTACTTGGCGGCAGTCTCCTTAGCTTGAGTGGTGTACTGGTGAACTGTGTCTTGACCCTTCTTCATAGAATCCTGAGCAGCTTCCTTGTTCTCAGAGAAGGCCTTCTGAAGACGGTCAATAAATGCAACCCACCACTCGCTGGCCTTATTGCGAAGTGCAAGAACATCCTCTTCAGCAATCTGTAAAGCAGGGAATGTGTCCTTTACATAACCAACCATAGACTTTAACGACTCCAAATAAGCGGAGAAGAAGCCCATTACTGAAGCATAAACCTTCTGCCAGTACATAGTAACGCAGCTACCACACTTGGTGATTTGGTAGTTGCCACGATAATAAAGGCGGGACGCCACGGTTGAACCCAGAGCTACTGCACGACTGAGAGGACTAACGGAAGCCCCTTGACAACTTGATGGACTAGCAGCGGTGGTCTCAGAGCGATCCTCACCAGATTGAGGCTGAGGCTCTACAGGGGGGAGATAGTGGTTTACTAACTCTTCGCCCCGACTGAGCAGAGAGTCTAGGAAGGAGTAGACACTTCCCAATGCCGCGTTGGTTGAGCGGGTAACTTTCTTCCCAGCATCAGTTTTCTTAAAATCATCAACCATCTTCTGAGTCTTCACTGTAGCATTATCAACAGTGCTACTGATAGAGTCGGCAACGTAGTTTGTCATTGTTATAAGCAATACCCAATAACGGAAACAAAGGATAACACACCACAGGACAGCTCGAGAGGAACACAAGAAAATTGCACGCATGCACATACTTGCACAAAGCTCAGTGTCTCCTTAACGCGCAACTGGACAGTTTTGCACGAAGTGTTTCCCATTCCCACAACTCAAAATCGACACATGGCGTATTGTCCAACAAACCTAAGATATTGTGCCGGGCTGAGTTATAAGCACCGTAAGTGTAAACGTTATTCAGCAGATATTCAACTGAGGCAGCCATAACAGGAATGAGACAATACTAATCTATCACTTGGGAGGAGAATAGATATAACGAGTCATGACTGGATCGGAAGCAGCATAAGCCAGACAACGCCTTGTTAGGTAAAAGGTGAACAGACATCCGAAGCACAGAGTGCTTCGTCAAGGCATAATATGGTCAAGGAAACGGCAGTAAATGAAACATAATCCGCCATTGAATGATACACGTCTTTACTTGCCTGAAGAATGTCGACTGATAATAGAACAGAACTTGGTCAACTCCACTCACGCAGCTAAAAACTATTGAATAAAATGGACTAATGATTGATTAACGATGCTTGATAACGCTGAAGACTGAAGACACGAGCCAAAAATCATAAATGTATATCAGACCATGCGCAGGACCCTAAGAGCGGCCATAGCCGCCTGAGCAGCCTGAACTGTTCGGGCCTGAGATGCACTTGAATGTCGGGGCAGATAGGTAAAAGATGCTCATCACATTGCTCCATTCGTAGTCAGGGTTCGTAGCCTTGAGATTTTCCTTAGCAGCATTGACTATAGCAGTCGCAAGCAGCCAGTCGTTTGAGTCATTCTGATAGTTATAACTATTGTTCTGAGAGAGCAAGGAACGATAAGATATATTATCATAGTAAAGCAGGTTGAAGCATTGCTCACCGAAAACTGAAATGGAATTGTATAAAATCCGCCGGGGAGGTATGGCTGTGAGGTGTAGCAGGGCGCAGCAGCAGCAGGTTGCGAGTAAGGTAAATGGTATGAAACAGGGTACCAAACAGAATCGTTTCCAAGGGATCTGGAAAAAAAGAAAAAGACAAGTTTCCCAAACAGTTCTAGGATAGTGGTGGTGGCCTTCTTACGTATTAGCCAGGCCGGAATTGGTTCGCGCACGCCCGTTGTTCACCGCTGCAAACGACGAGCGTCTTCTGCTTTCTCCATCCCCTTCAATATGTTGATCGATATTAGGCACGCTTGCCCTTCGACCAGCCTTGGCTGATTTTTTATTTGTTTTAAATTTTCCGAGCAGGTCCTCAACAGCCACCCTGGCAGCAGCGGAAGCACGCTCTATACGGGTACGACCCCTCGAAGAGGTGGTGGAGACTGGGGATGAACCTGGAGACAATTCCAGGCTCTTGCTGCTGCTGATCAAGAGAGATTATGTGAATGTTACAAAAATGTTCCTCGCTTGTGATGTTCTGATTTGTCGGCGAAATAACATCTGAACCTCCGTGGACCTGACCGAGGCTTTCAACGATAGTTCTGGTAGTCTCGCTCGAGAACTCACCGTGGCGTCCGGATTGTGGACGTGCCTCAGCTCCTCGTGGGAGTGAGCAAAAGGGCAATCTTGAGATCCTTTTCTACACGCCCCGTTCATAAAAGCGATGCACAGCTTCGTCTTGCGGAGGTCTAGTCCCTCATGGACTTCATCAGCGGTATGAGCAAAGCAACCTAACAGGATTGCCTTATTGCCATTTGAGTGGAGAGGGCCCAAGATGGACGCACATGCGTTTCCGAAGGTGCAGGCACCTCGAGGATAATACTTGCATAGCTTTGTACGATACAGCTTAGCCGCCAGCCGAGTTCCTGCTCAGTATAGTACTAGAAAAGAAAACAACACTACCCTACCGGTCCGAGTTGTAGGAACGCTATCATGCGTCGCAGCCCTAAAAGTGAAGGTATGATGAGCACGACGGAAACTACGCGGACTACGCCCCATGTGCGCACCTCTTCCGCGGAACGTATTGATGCCTCGGACTCTCATAGATGGCAGATTTGGATGCCACCATTGGTGTGGGAGGCGCGGTTGGGGAAGACACATTTGATGAGGAGAAGGAGGGGGAGGATGATGACATGTTCAGAATTGTGAAATTAACCAAGCTACTCCTGCGGTATTAGCGCCATCAGCGCAACAATCGGGGGAGCAGCCCGAAACAGCCGTCATCACGGAAAAGTTGTAACTTCCATCAATCATGCGGGACGTGTTGGAATTACAGGACGCGGAGGAGGAACGCGAATATGTCGAAAATGCTATACAGTTTCCTAACTACTAACTTCTACACCTAAAACGATTGTGACTTGGACACTTTCAGGGAAGGAGCGTCACGTGGGGTACGGCGCCACTGCCTTCTCATCATAGGCATCGGCGGCGATCTACTTGATAGTAATAATAGTAGGCGGTCGTCTGTGGGGCACCTTCGAGTGGCGGAGGAGGATGAAGGGGAACCGATGATCTACCTGAGACCGAAAGACGTCATTGCTGTCAGCGATCGAGGGTCAAACCGTTCCGGGGCAGATACTCCTGAAACTGATGAGAGCGTCTGTTGTCACCAACGAGCGGCGCCGCCAGAACAGGCAGGTGTGCTCGGTCGTGAGAAGGTCGATGGAACCTACTCACATTGGCAGCAGCTTGCTCGACTTGTGGAGGGTCACCTAAATTCTCTACGGGACCGTTCACGACTGCGTCGTTTGCCCATCGAGAACGGCCAGCAGCCGGCGCCACTCGCCGCACGGTCGGAGCCGGCCACAGGCCTCCCGCGCTGGCCCAGCGACAGCGCCCGTCTTATCGTGTTAGAAGTTGCAGCCATGAGGAAAAGCAATGTGACCTGTTATAGGGGCAGTAAGGCGGGTAAACGGTGGGCGCGCACCAACCAGCGCTAGGGCCACCAGCGCCCCAAGCTCGGTCTCCCGAAATCCCCGAGCATCTTGTTCTGGTGGCAGAAGCAACGGGGAGTTGATGACCATACGGGACGCGGAGTGATTGGGAACATGGGGGCGATCGGCCAGACTAGGGGGCAGCGTAATGGTGTAGGCATGGTAAAAGCTTACCCAATTCTAGAACGACCGGCATCGAAAACGGTGTAGAACTTCTTCATGAAAGTATCGCCGAAGACCCAAGGCGACGTATCGTGGCCCATCTGCACCTGCACCGGCTCGCATCAGCTTCAATCATCCACAGCGATCCAATTTAGTCTAGACGCTCACCTCGAGTACACACTGCTTGCTATCGAGACCAGGTCCCGTAAAGTAGTCATGTGGCAGCACCGGAAACTGTCGGTTGGCAACGAGAACCTGATCTTGGCAGTAGTAGTAGGGGACCCCTTCCTGCTTCGGGGGCTGCTGCTGTCCTACACTGATTCTTCGGGCATGCTGCCGTAAATCACATGGACAAATCTGACCATGGTGATCTCTGTAGATGAGACGAGCAGCAGCACTTACAACAAGATTGCTCGGTTTCAGAACCGAACACTTGGCGAGCTTATCAGAGGGCAGCAGAGCAGAGAGGAATTTCACAAAGTCCGGTCTTGGAACCATCAAATAAGAGGTTCCGGTGTCCAACACAATAGCCTGTAGCGGAGCTACCGATTGCACACCAATGCGCCGGCTCAAATTCGGAGGCTTACCTGCCTCTGGACAAGCAAGCGCTTTGGTACAGGTTCAATATCGTCACCCCCTTCAACAAGCTCACTGTCAGCAGCAGCAGCCGCCGCCGCCACACCAACAGTGTTCCCTAAGGCGAATCGAGCCATCGACAATCTAACTGTGATTGCATTCTCTTCCAACCGTCGTCCTTGTGTGACTTTTTCTCTTCGATCACTTCTATAACTGTCTCCATGGCCCAATACACATGACTAACCAACGGAGCCCACGTAAGGGTCTCTGCTCGGAACCTACACCACCACCAGCAATCACATCATCCCTCTGCGGTCGACACACTAACATGCTTGCATCCAAGCCACCGAAAGCAACGGAGCTTCCCATCGTAGCAGCAGCAATAGGGTCCTCCGACAACGAGAATGCCATAACCTGCCCGATACCGCTCCCTTCCATCTGGCATGCAATTGGTGTACTGGTTCCCCCAGGTGCTGTAGGATGTTCTCCAGTGCCGTCGTGCCCGTGCTGCCGAGCGCAGGGAAGCCGAGCCTGCGAACGGCTCTTCATAGGGAGAATCAGGAAGCAGTTTTTTACCCCATGACACCATCATACAATCCACCCTCGAGGTCTTCACTAAGTGTCGAAACAACCCTGAGAGCTCCTCAGTGAGGCCACAGAGCCAAATGCTGAGTACAAATGCTGATGAGGAATGCAAAGGGCCTCCGCCGAGGTCCGAGTGGGGGGCACTTCTATCATGTCGCTCTTTGGGTTATTGTCAACTGCTCCGAAACACACCCGGTCCGACCCTAAACCATGCTTCTGCTGCATTCTTTGCCGCCAAGTACCCTCACCCAGCATGCCCTCGATCGACCCAACGCCATAGGTCAACTTCCGAGTATCTTTAGACGCCTCGAACGTGCTCGAATTCGACGGGTCGAACCTTGCACGATCCCTCGAGAGTCGTTTCCCTGCTGCTCACCTCGATCTCGGCACCCAAACGTCAGCGCTGCCAGTGTCAAATATAACAGTGACAGTCTGGGCGGGCACACCAATCTGTATAGGCCCGAAGTACTGGGTGTTAGCAACGTTGATCAGAGGCTCTAGAATGTACGACAGTCGACTCGGGTCTGCAACAATGACAACGACGACGTATTCGACAGGCCAAATGTCCGAGTTCACCAGCACCTTTCAAGGCCTGGGAGGTCGAGACCACGGCAGCCGTCTCAACTTCACCAGCCACTGAATTCGCCTGCAGAGCGGTGTTCCACGACAGGCTCCTTCACGCCCTCTTACATCGTTCGAAAACTCATCACTTTTGGGCCTCCTATAGACCACCTGAGCGAAGCTGCTGTGTTTTTCCCGCTACACACTGATGAGATATTCTACTTTAAACTCTGATAAAGCGATAGGTATCTGGCCGCGAATCTCCATCGGAGAATTGCTGTCGCAAGGTACACCGGCGTGTGACACTTGTCTTGACAAGCGCACTTTCACAGGACGCCGCTACAAGAACACCGTTAACAAGAACAAGGGAAAAGCAGGTACTTGTTCATCGCCGTCCGACCGTTGGTCAACACGGACATACGACGCGAACTTATTGTGCGAAGAGCCCCGCAGATCCTGTTCACCGGTTGCCATTGAGAGAACCACCAACCCGAGGTGACCAAGCCTAAGGCACACTAGTGCCATTGAAAAACAAACTATTTTCGCCAAAATTACACTCCTACAATCCATGCCCTACGGATTGACAAGCACTAAATCCGCAAGCCGTCTGTCCTGTCCCGAAGAAACTCTAATAGAGCAGCATCCCTTCAGACAATGACCATCTTATCGTTCCTTCTTACTCGAGAGCAGTGAGAATATCGGAGTCACCGGCGTCGAGGATAGCCATGCACGAGACACGGTAGAACCTACGGCAGGCGGTACCGAGGGCATTGTTGTCACCGACGTAGTGGTGGACGCCAGTCTTGGAGAGCATGGCGTAGTACTCAATCTCGGAACGACGAAGAGCAGGGCAGTTGCTCGACACCAAGACGAGCTTGGCAGAACCGGAACGGATGGCCTAAAATGCACACACTTGAAGGACAGGCTAAGGGAAGGGGACACTACCTTCATGGTGGACCTCCAACCAATGGTGTACTTTCCGGACTTGAGAACGAGCTGCAAGCCGGCGTTAACGGACTCATGAGCCTTAGTCTAAAAAAATAGAAATGGTGACAAGAGGAACATGAAGGAGCCAGCATTCATCTCCCGCTAGTCGCCGCCCGGGCATACCTGCTTCTTGGACACCATATTAAGAGATGCTTCGAGGGTGCTTCCTGAGAAAGAAGACCGACATTAGTCATCTCAAAAGTGTCATCCACAGGGTGCGAAAACGACAACAACGGCAGAAGAGATGAGGAACCAACGTTCGCTTCTTACCCGCAAGGTTTCTTGAGGAGGTTTAGTCAAGGGCTCGCGCGAGATTCTCAAAGGGCTATCGATCGCGCAATCGATTATCAACTCTTGAAATTCTTGAACAATCTTGCTCTCTTTACTTTCCCTAATGAGATGTTTGCCTTTGCGCACCTTTGCCCCTGTCTCCGACTAGAGGCTCCTCCTCGGGCCCTCTCGCCTATCACTGAACCACCCCGTCATGCTCAATATGACGATCGACCGGGAAGCACAGTCTCGGGCGAAATTGAAGTCAGCAAGATCGAGTAGGAATATATTTTCGATGTTTTGGATTTTAAGCTAGAGCTTGCCGGTGACATTCCTCAACAGTGGGCTCTGATAGCGTCCTTAGTTCAGCATTAGTGTCTGTATTAGGCGTTCTCTTCTGTAAGGTCGTATTCTTAAGTAGCTCCGCTTTCGTCACGTCACACCTTTCGGGGGAGCTTCTGAGTTCATTAAGCTTCATTCTTTTAAAGTAGTAGCTGCAAGTAATCACCGAATATTCTCCTTTACTCGAACACTATCGAAAATGCCGTTGTTGTCCTACCCTCGTCATCTCCACTACAGAGTCGACTGGTGCTTCATCGAGCAAAATTCAACCTGATATCTTGCATGTTCATTATTATGGTGCACGTACCGCGGCTCTCATAAGATCTTATACTCCATTCGGCACTGTTTCTTATCAGGCCCTCCTTTCAACACTCTAGGGGCTGTATCGTCATGGGTGACAGTTCTGTCATTGGCTCATGTGAAGATTGCCAGTCTATAGACACCGACCAGTCTCGTCGAATCAGGTTTGTTGAAAGTTATTCTCTTTTATCACTTCTGACCTCTTCAGCGTCTTATCGTTCCACGGATACCGATCCCCTACAGGGAAGCTGTCTGATTGTGTATCAGTTGACTGCGAGGAGGAGAAAGGCACAACCGCTGTGCCGACAGCTTGCTCGAGCCCCACCGGTCACGTGCACGCTCGTACGGAGGATTCCCCTACAGATGAACACTTTGGATTTTTCGTATCGATTGCTCACTCGGAAGCTTCGCCAATAAAGGCTGGTACTGTTGCCGGTGACGATAGCGTTGTTGATTACGTTGATGAGCATGGCAATCCTGAGGAACAACGCGTCCCTCTGGGAGTCTTTTCGGTTGGAGCTTCGACGTTCGGCTACCACAGGGCCCAGCAGCTGCAGACGCGCCTCGCTGGCATTATTATGACCGAGCCCAGCCGGCCGCCTTGGAGCAATATGCTGGAGCGATAAGGAGAATGTAGTATGCTGTAATTCGCTAACATGGGAGAAATATAAGTAATTATTTCATCAATTCTGATGACGCATACGTGTTGAGTATTGTTTGGATTATTTATGTTGTTGCTTCCCTCCAGTGGTGTTGATTATTATAATGGCCCTCTCGTGGTTGATAAGGTTAACGGTATTTTTGTACGCAGTATCGTGCGCATCCGGTTGGATCGGAACATCGACACCTCTCGCCGGGCTGGGTTATGATGTATTGATGCCCCCCAGTGTTCCGCCGTCTCTGCCGCAGCTGCAGCAGCTGCTCGAGTCTGAGCAGCATGTTTCCAATCTCTCAGATGGTCCCATGTCGGAGGGTGTTATGATGCCCAGTCCGACGGCACTATTTGTTATTGCTATTGTAGCTGTGTACTGCAGTGACCTGTTCTTTGGAGAGAGCTCTTCTTCAACGTCACCCTCATCTTCATCGGCCTATCAGGGTGATCATCAATCGGTAGGGGTTTATACTCCTTACTCTACTGGAGCGGATACGGTGCTTGGGTCGTCTACTCCAATGTGGCAGCAGCTGCAGCAGTCATCGATACGCAGTTGAATGTTGGTGATGAGGCCCTTGTGCCAGAGGGGCTCCTCATAATCTGATTTAATAACAAGTTCGATAAGTACACTAGTAACATAATTCTTGTAAGCTGTTAATGAACTCCTTCGATCACTACTCTTCAATTGTATCCTTGCTATACTACTACTACGACAAGACTGCTCAGGTCATTGTTTGCCGTCTCTTCGTAGTTCATATTCATCAATACCATTATTTCCCCCAAGTTCCTGGCTTTCTAACAAGCTTTATCCGTTTGTTGGTAGCATTGGTCCCTATGAGCCTGTGAGCTCCTTCTCGCCTTTATCTGTATCGTTCTATTTAATCCCCGCTTAAGGCTACATTCCCCCTCGAAATCTCGTATTGGTTTCGTTAAGGTTGCTCATCGCTGCATGTTGCTGCACGACTGATTCTTTCCCTCCAACTGTTATCTCTACTTCCCTACAATTGCCCTAATTATTATGATGGTAATGACTGTGGTCGTCACTTTAAAGTCCACTCCTACTAATGCACCCCTCAATTTACCCTATTGCATGATGCTGTAGCTCGCTTATTATTATTGTCGTCTTGGTCATTTGTCGTATTATCACGGGACATGGTAGTAGTAGTGCTGAGGTGGCTGATGTCGAATTGCTAATATATCGTCTACTTGTTCACTATAATTTTTGCATCATCTCTGCATACCGCCTTGGTGTCGTTAACAACAGCAACAACAACTTACCATCGGCCTGCTGGATTGGTAACAAGTGCTCACTGACGAGGTGGTTAATATTGGCAATGTGTTATTATTGCGTCACTGCCCAAGAATTAGGCCTGTACCGCACTGTAGCCCTACAGCCTTTTTACTATATCTGTAGCATATATACCGTCATTATAGTCATTTATCTTGTGTTGATATCACAGTTTGTCAAACCAACTAAGGGAACTCAAAACAGAAAGTTGAAAGGCAATATATTATATCATCATGCGGACTAGGCTTCACCGAGGTAGCCCAGAAGATCCTTGAATAAAGCATCCGCGTCATCTTCGACCTTGGAGCTCGAATCAAATGGCTGACTTGGGTCTGTTGAGCCTGCTATATTATTGTTGATAAACAGAAACATCGAAGGTACCTAGGTTAACCTCGACGGGATCTAACGGTTTCACGTCATCACGGCTAGGATCTTCCGCAGAGCCTTCATGAGTAATGCCCACCCTATACAAGATAATGACGCATGATTTACCCGTACGCAAAAGGACGTGGCATTAAGTACGATGCCGCCGGCTCCAATGGCAATCTTTCCGGTAGGGGAGAGCTGATCGTTATTGATTCCTCTGCAACGGTCTTCACCATATCCTTCGTATCTATAAAGGATCATAACACACGGGCTTGCCGGCTGGACCGCTCGGGTGGCGCACCAGCCAGATATGCGGGTGAATCCGGCTGCTGGGAGATCGAATATGACGGTTCGACAAGGCTCCTAATCGGGAGGCATGTCTCCATGTTACCGGTTTCCGCCGCGGATTCCCCTAGATTCCCCAGCGCGCCCTCCTCCTGATCTTTGTCTTTAACTCGCGCTTCGGCTTCGACCATACATCTGGCCACTTCACGCCGGCGCGCATCCACCAGGTTAGCTCGCAACTGAGCGATCTCGTCTGATTAGGACGCTAAAAATATCTGTATGTCATTCCTTTACCTTGTCGTCGATCCTCCATAACAAAGCCCTGGCTACTATAACTGCTGCTGCATTCTCGCCAGGGTCGAGCCAGGACCTCCGCTACTTTCCTCTTCTCATCAACCGCCAGTTGTTTTGCTTGGTGGACCGCTCTAAAGGGTCGCCGCCGAAAAATACAAAACCTCTGTCTACCGGTCTTCCACAATTGGCTCAAAGTGTTGTTCTTGCTGAGCTTCCGCCCGTCGACGTTCCTGTCTTGCGGCCATGTCATTTAAGCTCGAGATTAAGTGTCCTTCACAACATACCATCGTAACTACTCCATCAATGAGCACTACGTTGTCCGCAAGGCGGCAGTTCTCTAATCTCTTCACTGCTATTCAATACTTCCGGTGAGTTCCTCGGATTCAGTAGCATCTCTGCTACTCCGACGTTGCTGCAAAACTAGACAATTAGGTCGGTTGAGGTCTTGGCGGTACTCGATGGGTATGTCTTCGATTAGGCCAGCGTGTGCTAAGTTCTTCCCCTGCTCTTCTGCTTGGGGTACCAGGCGTCGTGTCGCCATCGCTGGCGTCTCTCGGCAGTCATTCTCAATACGGCTGTTGTCTAAGCTTTGTTTCGTAGCCGAACTCGCAATAGCGTGACCTCTGTTCGACACGTAATCGTTCGCACCGGGAAACCTAACCATTTCCCTTCCTTGCTTAAGTCCCTTCGCTAGCTGCTGGGGCGTCATTCTCTGATCAGCTCCAGGTGGGCGATTCGGTACGGGTGCCATTGACTAGTGAGTGAACACTAGGTGTCATATACTTTATTTATTAAGTGTAAGGCACGTTCTCTGCTCTGAGTCCGTTGCAGAGGGCGATTCACTGTACGCAAGCCTATGATTCTCAACCTTATACATCATTAATGCAATTACAGCAACAATAAGTGCAAACAACTAATGGTAAGGTATGTGACAACATTACCACCTATCGTAGTAGTAACTGCTTTCGTGTTCATATCTCGTAGTTGAGAGGCCAGATTCATTAGCTGTACGTGAGCTATAGAAGGCTGGGCGTAAAGACTGTGTGGCTCGTCGACGGCCAGAGTCATAGAGCAGTGTCGATTCTGATGGGTCCTTGTGTGGCGCGAATTGATACACAACGTCATCTCGTGCGTCACGTCTGGGCAGGGATCCGGCTAATGCGGGGCTCCGATAACTGGTGAAGGTATGGTGATCGGGGTTAGTGTATGATCGCGGTCGGAACGTGTGATCTAGCGCTCGATGGAGTGGTGCTTGAATGATGATATCAGGAGGAGCTAGGACGCTGCTAGCTCTCTTTAAGTGATACGGCGTCGTGACCTCTATATGCCTTTCAACCTTGTAGTGACCGTCATCGCCGTAAACAATATCTTCTTCGCGGTCAACTTCAAACACCTCATGTTTGCGAGGGCTTGGTGGATCCCAATGAGACATTCGACCTTGTAGTTCAGCAGCTATATTATGATGCAAGTCACGGATTATCATGTCCGTGGTTAGCCGTCGGTCGAGCGCGCTTGCCCGGTGCTGAGAGCGCCTCGACGTACCTTCCGAAGTCGATGGCTTCCCACTACCACCAACAGGGGCGCCTCTGTCATGCTCGTAACTGGGACTCATTCGGTGTTGTTGTGGATGCTCACGTTGCGACACAGAACCGTATGATACGTTGGAGCTGGAACTCGAGAACTGGTCTTCCTCACGCGCTGAAAATATAAATTCATATACACTTAGTCGTATACCCGTAAGGCAAGCAGATAAGGCAAGTGACGGGAATTGGAGGCAAATCGCGAGAGAGGTTGTAGCCGAGAAGCATTGCGTGGCAATTTTTGATTGTTTCGTACAAATTTATAGTTAGCATTTCACCTTACAGTTGGGTTCAGTTTTGCCTTGTGTATATTTGTTATCGCCGTTATCTTCTCCCTCCTTATCTTTATCGGATGGACAGCAACAGTTACCCATGACAAATTCACCGAATCAATACGGAAAATATGGATCTTGCGCTCTTAGTAGCGCGCGCCGATAAACTCAAGATCTTGAATAGACGACCTCTTCCGAAGCCGAAGCGCTCCTAGGAGCGCGCTCCAATTCAGGAGAGCCCTATTGACCACCCTGTCTGAACCGTGCAGGAGCCACGTCCTTATGATGAAGCTTCCTTAAACTTTTATTAGCATTAGGACACATGCCGCTGGGGGAGCCCGCCGCGCAAGAATGGATACCGGGAGTACATTGCCGTCCTCTTCGATAGCAACATCCACTCGTTTACGTCTAATGACTCTAGAGTTTATGTTTCGTAGTCTCTCCCCGTCGACCATGTCCCTTCTCTACACCGTTGACCCACTCACATCGACGTTTGGGGGTGTGGTGACCGGGGGGTTTTCTATCGATGATGCTGCAGATGCTGATGATGAACTTATTGAGAAAATAAGAGCCGACATTCATAAGTACAGGTTCCTGTTATTTCGGAAACAGAAGGATCTCACTGGCGAGCGCCAGGTAGTGACGTTCCGTGGCAACCAGAGATGGAGGGCCACACCCGCCTTACGGGTCGGATCGGCTCGCTCAAGTAGGAGGCTTCTGCGACGAACCGTGGATCGACGACGTTTTATTCGTCCTAGGCAGTCTGATTGTAAACCAAGTGTGGCTTGTGCAGACCGGAGATGCCAGCATTCGTCCTTTAATTCTTTCTGTGGTTAGGTAGCGTTCTCCCAGAGATTAGGGAGCATAGAGTCTACCTTTTATAAGCACCCTAAGTCCCCTCATAAGGACATCTTCCGAGTCTCGAACGAAGAAAGCGTTGGGTGCACTCAAGTCGGTAGGAGTGGGTGGCATGTCGACGGCACCTTCCTGCAAATGTAGCCATAGTCAAGTCTACAAGTGGTACAGGTTACTCTCATAGGCCCTTCCGTTATCAAACGATGTACTTTCCCAAAGCGAGTTCGACGGGATTCACCGAGCTAGTACCGCTGAAGGAACTATTTGAGCAGCAGAACGCTGAGCGCCAGGATCGATGGAACAGGTGCTGCCAGCGGCACATCGCATTTGCTTGGTAAATGTGCGTTTTGATACTATGGGATTCGCGAGGACGGATTCTTTGATGAGCGCTCTTAGTATGGAAAAACAGTGTTATCCGCAGGGCATGGTTCGTGAGCGATAATGGTCGGATCGTTCACCCTCTAGTGTACAAGCATCCAACCACAGGCTACACTACTATGATCTTCCATTGTGGCAGAGTAAGCCTTATTCGATGAAGTGCTAAGCAGCATTCGTGGTTCATTTAGCCGTTCTGTGCATGCTGGGTCATGGACTACAGTCCCGACACTCGCCCTAGTGAGGATCAAATACTTCCACCATCTGAGCTCCAAAATGAGATAACTCAATCCATTCAGGAGTCACGTTCGAGGAACCTCGTGTACTGCTGCCGCAGCAGCGACGCATGTAGCTGACCATCGTATTGTGTAGGTACACAATGAAATGGGAAGAAGGCGATTTTGGCATACTAGACAACCTAGCCCTGGCGCACTATGCCGTTCCGGGCACTCAGGATCCAGCCTCTGAAGTCGGCCTACGTATTCTACACCGCACTACAATTGAGGGAGAGTCCATCCCACGAAAGAGCCGCAAATCTTAAAGCTATACCTAGTGAGCGTTGTGCCCACCTGTACTGTTATTACTGATGTTTCATGAACGTATGAGTTATTCGGTTCATAGTAAAAGCAGTAAATCTATTGAAGCACTGATAGAGCACATGCATCGAGAAATAAGACGGACAGTTAGGGGCACCTGCAACACAGCTGTCAAGTGACTTCATCAACGTGTAGCTAGCCTCCTTTCAAGTAGGGCTAATTCCAGTAGGGGTCACGGTGACCAGTGGGGCCGCGCGCCGTGGGAGCAGGCAGCGTGAGACAGGCGGTACTATAGCACAACCAGACTGATTATTATCCACCACATTCTGGTTCCCTCCTCCCCCTCAACTCCCCCGACACGAGCACTAATAGGCATTACGGTACAGCTATATACAATGAATGGACAATATATACAATGAGCAGATAGAACTACAAAATAGTAACGAGGGGCAAATAAGAGATAGGCAGGTTTGCCGATACGTCACTGTGTGCTGGAGTCTTGTACCCATCTCGTAATCTACCATCTCACACGTCACGACGATCGCGCGCCATCTCGCCATCGTAACTGCTTTGTAAGGCTCCTTTGTGCGCCACCAGATGTAGGCACGTTGTGTGCCACAATGTCAGTGTTAGTCTCAATTATCTTGTCTGATGAGTATCGATTAACATGGAGTGCGCTTATTATTGTAGCGTCAGTGGTTACTCCATAGTTGTACGTATGTACACAATTATACTCGCCTAATCACAGCCTGTTGCGCTCCTGGTACTCGGACGGCTAATCGAGCTACTATCAGTGACATCAGCTGTAGCTAGGAAACACTCGTTTACGAATCGTAGGATTCTGCCCATTATGGCACTCAAAGCGCCGGCGATCATGTTACTCCTCGCGTGCCGTCTAATCGCGGTTAGCAGTCTCTGCGATGATAGGGTGAAACAGATATTCGGATATTTAAAGGGAGCATCTGATGCTCAGTAATTCTATGTTCCACGAGTTCTCAGTGTAGGTGTGTATCTGTTCAGACTATTCCGCTGGTTCTTCGAGTCCCGCGAGAAGCCGCTAACAAGTCCTATTCTCATATATTTCCAGGGGGGTCCCGGAGCTAGTAGCATGATTTCAGCCGTTTCGGGTAATGGTGGACCGTGCATTCTTAATACTAAGGGTGATGATACATCTGTGAATAAGTAAGCTACAATGGAAAATCGCTGCATCTCTACTTGTTTTATGCACATGGCAAGACCGTCGTCATAATCAGGTATTCTTACAACACATTCGCCAACGTTATGTACATTGATCAGCCTGCGCCAGTGGGCTTCAGCAAAGGGACAACGCCAGAGGGAGATGTTGAGACCGCCAAATCGACGTACCTTGCTAGTAGACTTCCACTGACGTCATTTGTTCTCTGTCGCAGTCTCCATGCGTTGGAGGCATTTTTCAGTAAATATCGGTCGTATAATACGCGTGTTATCCTAATAGGCCAGTCCTATGCAGGTAGTCACAGCGCTTCCTGGATGAATCCCGTACCTTATTAACGTCTTGCATCGAGGTCATTGTCAGGGCATTTCATCCCAGCTTTGGCTCAGCTGGCAGTGAAGAGGAAGTCATCGATAAATTTGAAAGGCCTCATTCTTGGGAATGGCTGGGTTAATCCCGAGCCTCTGTGAGTTCGTGGGGCAATGAAGCAGCACTGTATCATTCTCAGGATCCGCTCAATGCCCATAATGGCGTATAAGAGTAACACAGCCCCAATCGTCATTACGGAAAAAGAGTCCGTGTTATTAGGAGGAACGCTCCTTCACGCTCTCGTCAGGTTTGATACTTTGACCGAATGTATCCCAGGGTTACTCGGAAATATTTCTGATTGCGTCAGTCAGAAGCTCAAGGAGGTATGCGAAGGCGCACGAAAATTATTTCGTGAACAGATGCTTGATCGTATTCGAGACAAGGATATTGATCAGTAGGTCGCAGAGCGCAGTTCTGACTCCAGTTTTCGACTTCTCAATTGCTTCCCTTAGGTTCGACCTACGACGTCGGTGCACTGAGCCAAAACCGGCATGTCGGTATATTGAAAATGTGAGTGAGGAACGTGTATGCCGTCGGCTATGCCGAGCCGGCTCTACGGCTCGTTCACTTCTAGACACTCGGAGCATCACGCAGTAGTTTCTCGCCATTTGTTGGACAACACGGTTCCGTATCTTGAGAGAATGGTTTTCATAGTATCCTGGGCTCATGCAACTTCCTGTATCTAACATTAGTTGTTACGATAACTTGTAGCAAGCGCTCGCGAACGGTGTCAGTTTGATGACATAGACAAGAGTAGGTATGTTGGCTCCTAGATTAGTATGCGATTCTTTTGTACCCAAGAGACTCTACTCCTGCATAGTGAAACTCATATGACGAGTCTCGTCCCTCCCTCGGTTTTTGTTATTCTCTTTTGTTGGCAGTTCAAGACGTACTTTGACAGCCCTAAAGTTCAGGGGTATCTCAAGGTGGATAAGACCTGGCTATATGCCAACAACTCTGTAGGTTACCGTTTCTAAGCTTTCCTGTACGGCATAGTGTATGTGATAGTCCTCAGTCGGAAAATATTGCTTCCTCCTTCTCAGGTAATTGATCACTTCGCCTATGACTATATGGTGGATTACAGTCCCGCTTTAGGATCACTGTTAGATGCGGGCCTCCGGGTATGTTGCTGCATTAACCCGTGGCGCTGAACTCGTGCAGCATTCCTCACAGCTACAATCAAGAAGCACTGTTTTCTTAAGTATTTTTGCTGCTCTTTTTTCGAAATGGCCTCTATAGTTGAATAATGTGTTAGAGACACTCATTTTAAGGACTGTGTCGTAGTCCACGTAATCTGATGGTCTCATACGCATAGGTTGCGCCGTGTAACGTTGTGACTTTCTGTGTTGGATAATGTGATAGGTTCTACTATATGCCGGCGACCAGGACTACGTTTGTAATTGGATTGGAACCCGTCATGCGACTTTGAACATCCAGTGGAGCGGTCAAGACGGATTCAAAAGTGCCGAAGATGTTCCATATTATGTAAGAAGCACTATTGCTTCTTACTCCTGCTGGGGGTATCCCCAGCGACATGCCAAAACGCTAGTGTATATGGTCATCATTCAAGTCTACTATGCCTCTAGGAACTTGACTCGATTGTGTGATAAACCCTTCGAGATGTTTCCCTTCAGCTACCAGATGGAAGGGAGGTGGGCAAGTTGAGGAGGTTCGCTTCTGAACGCACAGGAGGGCAGCTCAGCTTTGCTCAAGTAGTGCTCCTTAGTCTACAGCCACTTTACTATCATCACGTATCATTGGTGTCAGATTTATAAGGGAAGTCACTCTGCCGCGAAAGACGCTCCCGATGCGGTGCTCAAACTTGTCATGGATGTCGTTGCGAATTGATGGCAATACGATGGCGAAGATCGGCAGCGACATCCGAAGACGAAATCTTTGACATAACCTTTTTTTATGTATCTTTCTAAAGAGCGCATGGTCTGGCTGATTTTTCATTAGGTAGCCAGAGTTAGGATGTTCTATAGATGCAGGCGTTAATACACCTTTGCGAAGGCCTTCTTAACTTATAACAATAAAAAGGAACGAAATTTGAAGACATATGACTTGTCCTGTTGTAGAAGAACTAGTTTCGGTTTGCTGGTAGCATCCGATTCACTAATGATGATTCACCATCAATTCTTTCTCACATAATAGACTTTCAATCCCTTTGGCGTCAAGACCTTGCGTTGGGCCTTCAACCTTAATACTGCAGAAGGCAAATTCGGCAGTACGGCTCATTGTTCGGCCGCCGACAGGGCTGAGCGGAGCTCAGCTCGCATCAAACCTTGTTAAACGATATTACAGGGGCTTGGACCCACCGTCGAGGTCAAGTGACTGGCTTCAAGCTGGTAATGTACTAGCGCTGGCGAGGGCTAATCCTACCCCATCAGCTCCAAGGCACAAGGGCAAATTACTTCAGTGAAAGTCATGAACTATTAACAAGGAAGGAGTAAGAAGTCTACACCATTGACCGGTCAAGTTTTTCTCAGTTAATTTAAACGGATCTTTTCCCGATTTAAAGATAGTTTAAAAAGCGAATCCGTTTCCGCGTCGTTTTTAAATTGATTGAAAAAAGCTTAACCTTGACCGGGTGTAGTAATGACAAGAAGAGCGGAAACAAACGACGAAACTCATCAGCACAGCGGAACGCAGCATTATGATTCCAAATCACTATCTTGTGTTACGAAACTAGCGTAAACCGAGAGTAGAGTTGAACGCTCCACAATTGATGAGATTCCACAGGTGTCCATATATGGAGCTCAGTTAGCATGCTTAAGCTAATAATCACGGTGAGTCAAACTATTTTACTAAGGTATGCTGAACCTCCGAGGCGGCTATAGAGTCTCTATTGCCGCCTTAGCGACATTCTTAATTCGCTCCTAAGTGCCTTCTAATGAGCTAATGCGTCGCCGCCCTTGAGGGTGTTCAAATATAAGGTATGTTCACAATATAAGAGAGTATGGTACTACAAGCATGAGACATGTGAAGTTTCCCCCTTTATATTCAGTTTCAACCGTGCTTCCTGCTCCATTATCTGGCGTACACTACAGCGCCGACCGACCAGTGTGACAGGTCGCAGCTGTCTGCGTATCTTTATTATTGTATATTCATTGGCACCATCTAAAAAATCTCTCTGTTGGTTAGTTAAACTCACTTTAGCCATCCCAGCTACTATGTTTTGGTGCAGCAAAAACTACGTAATTTGTAACAGTGCAGTATTGGCGGCTGAGAGCTTGTGTTTGAGGGCTTCTAATGGTGCTGCTCCCTATTCTGTACCCTCTTTCATCAGAGAAGGGTTCCACGTGGAATCCTGTCCCAGTGCGCGGATCCAAGTCCGTGGAATGGGAACCTGGGAGATCGTTACACTTTAACACAAGTAATTTCTCCAAGTTTGGAAGGGTCTACTTTCCAGCTGTGCGGACTTCAAACGTCTGCAATCCTTTCGCTGGTGTTAGTGTTAGCCTTGTTCAGATTTCGCGCTGTAAAAAGCGTGCGCCATTCCAATCGATTAATATCTCGCTCGGATTTCAGCTATTGTAATCGATTTTGTGCGTAGCTGCTCTAATTATCGACATCTTCAATTATCCATTAATGTGTACCGCACACTTCGACGATCCGCTTGCCGGCCTCTATGGCTTGCGTTGATTGCGTTTCTTGTCACAAGTGCTACACAGATTCGGAACGTGTTGTCCGGCTCCGATGCTTTGGCGTCAGCCGTAGTGTGTCCAAGTCTTTCCGAACATTTGAAGTGTTAATAATACCAGCATTCCTTCTCCATAGAGGCCCTTTTTTGAAGGGCATCTTTGAAGGCTTAGTTTTTGTGTGGTATACAGGAAGTTGCTACCGAGGGCGGACGGTGCGAGGTCGCCGTGACGCTCTATCTGCAACGTACAACGTTGATGAATGATGAGCTTTTAAATGATGAAAACTCAGAGGCTTCTCCTGATTCTCTATGACTGAGAGAAACTAAAATGGATCGATAGGACTGATTAAAGCTCTAACATCTTTTGGTAGCGCTTTTGGTTTTCGCTATGTCAACGGGACTGACCGAGAACCCCGCAACAGCACTTCAGAACAGTAGGGCGTTACCTTCGCACCACAAGCAGACAAACTTTTAGGCAAATCTGTTCCGGGCGGACTTCAGAATAACTCGCGAGATGCTTTCTCTTCGTTCGCTCCTTCCGGCTTGAAGGTGAGTTGTTGTTTCTTGCTACTGACGAGACTGAAGAGTAGGGCAAACTGGCGTCTTTGGAGGACTTCATCGCAATGCAAAACGAAGAGCTTGCTGCTCAGAGGCAAGAGATTGAAGCCTTGCGGAACGACAAGGTTTGAAATAATAGCAGCGGTTGTGATAGAATAGGCACTCTTCAGTCGAGCATCGAGCAGCACTATCAGGGTCAGCTACAGGACCTCAAGAAGACCGTTGTTTCGGATGTTCAGAGAATGCAGGTCAGCACTTCTCAAGTGCCACGTGGCCGGCTTCAGGATTCCCTGTAGGATGAAGTGAAGAGGCACTTCAGCCATCAGAAGGCCGAGAACTCTAGGCTTCAGCAGCAGATCACAACGCTTAAAGTGAGCGGTGTATAGCGAGTCCAAGGGGGCGAAGGCTTGCTCTGGTTAGGGGGAGAAGACCTCCTTACAACAGCAGATCCTCGGACTGCAGCGGAGGATCCAAGAGATTGAGGAGCAGATAGGCTCGGACTGAGTGACATGACTTACAGTTATTCCTATGGTGTACGTAGACATGATAGCAATCACGAATTAAGTTGTTGTTAAATTGCATAATAGTGTCTAGTTGTGTAGTCAACTCAAACAAGAGTATCGATATGAATGCAAATTACTGCTGCTGGTGGAGTTGTTTCATCTGCCTAATGTCCCCTGGATTCACCCTCGATGTTCCTGTCCCTGAAAATAGCACAGTGGAGCGAGTAGGTTCGTGCCATTGGCACCCTCACACCATCTCTGCTAGGCTGATCCGGTAGACCTCACTCCAGTGCATTCTAGTCCCAGGCTGAGTAGCTCTTTGGAACGCTGCATTCTGCGGTCACCTGACTCTGGAGATGTAGGCGTTTCTGCGTTGCATTTCGGTTTCAACTGTGTCCCTAAGGTACTATTATGGGTATCCACACCGAAGGTCGCCAACAGATACACTCCCCTGACGAAGGGCGCCCGAGACACTCCCTTGTCGGCAGAGCACACCCGACGAGGTAGACGGCAGTTTCGCGGTATTACTGTGAACTAGCTGATTCTCAGCCTCGACTGCTCCGGAGCTGAAGTCAATGATTGAGTTCGAGGCCGAAGTCATCAGTGAGCTATTTATGATTCATTGTAATTGAAAGTCACCGTTAAGGTCCCATGGCCAAGCGTAGGGCTGCCGAGCAGCTTACGATGATGCAGGTGAAGAGCTTCGCCCAGCGGTGTAAAGTAAGAGCCAGCCTGTACTCCAGGAATTTGGACGGTGAGCAGCAGCAGTGCTATGCCCTACACCCAGGGATTTGTTTCAGCCTTCTCTTTTTTCTCAGGAGAGCTATTTGATGCAGTCCGATCCAGGGGTTACTCAGAAGAGTCGTCGTGTAACTCATCAGATCAAAGCGAGTAACGTACTTCTATCGCCGCACGTATCAGATGACAATGTCCAAGGTGCCAAAGCCCGCACAGTGTTAGAAAGTGTTCAACAGCAGCACCTAGAATATCTGTTGCTTCTACTGCCGCTTCGTTTGGCTCGTGCGAAGAATCGGACGAGGGCGCTGACGTTTGCGTCGGGTTTAATGATTCCTCCGAGGCCCTTCCCGCACAGCAGCACTTCAGCAGAGAGGTGAACCACATACTTTGCCCGCAGCAGCAGCGGCCTTTGTTTCAGGCCCTTATTAGGACGACGATTCTTAGGTCGAATGCAGTTGATTTTACTCTCAAGTTCGCGGAAACGGTTGAAATTATTGAAAAAACTCTTCGACTGAAGTACAGTATCTTTCACAACTTGCCTATTGAGTATTTGCTGACCCAGGAAACCCACTCGGCGTCGTTCAGTTTGCGGATCTGCCGATAAGTGGAATACAGCTGATGGTGGCGAGACCATCCAAGCTTGCTGTTAAAGTTGTCCTTTCTTCCTGTTCAGATGTTAAGATGAGAATCGAGGATACCCGATTATGGCTAGACATCATCCAATGTGATGATGTTCCTGCTGCGTTGTAGTTTACTCTATTATTTACTGTACTTTATCATATCCTAAAGTTACCTCCTTCCATGAAACCCTAGTCTAGCACTATTCACATGCGCCATTATCCTTTCGACATTGTTATTATTGCGTTATGATGTAGTGCACTCTTCCTAATCCGAGGAAGGTTACTGTGGTGGTCTGAGGCATAGTTATGAACCCGTGGGGCGTCGGTTCAAATCCCACGTCTGACGATTTGACGCGTTGGATAATACTCTATTTCCGTATTCACCAATCAAGACAGATTCCTTTGCGGACTTGAGTAACGCAATAGTAGACAGTACGATAGAGAAATGTGAACAGTATAGAGACAGCGGTAACAATCACGCAGATGCAACTTTAGCTGGACTCGGGGCGCAGGACAAGTCAATGCTTCGATACCTGCACATCCATAGGAAAGCTGACGAGCGGCTTGAACGTACTTTTCTCGGTAGTCTGGATCGTCCTTCAGCTGCCGAATGTATGCAATTGTGGCCGCCAGGTGAGCCTTAACAGCGACGATCCCAGCAGATGAGGAAGCCGATGAAGTGGTGTGCATCGTGCCTACGAGGGTAGGAGAGTCAAGGTACTCACTACGTAATCTTTAGCTCACTGTGGTTCTCGAGAAGGGGATTTTTGGCGTTTGAGGCAGCTGTGTTGGGGTTGGTCGATTCCATGGCAAACTTAACATGCTCCATACAGAGGGCAATCAAACTGTTAATATGCGAAGATAAGATCTGAGACACTGTAACAGTGGAATGGATTACTGCGGGACAACTGACCTGCTCGTTATTCTTGTTGAAGTAGAATACATAACGGTCAAGGACATCGACAAACAGCGACACGCCGGTCACCTCAGAGACGTCGATCTTATCCAGATCTTCTGTGCTAGAGTCGCTACCGAGTCCACCTGAGTCCAAGGTTCCACATTCCTCAGGTTACCCGAAGCCCTACTCTCCAGGATTCTCTCGGCAATCCTGAGGCATCGTTGCAGACACTCAAGCACTCGTCGGGAGTCCCAACGGTCTCGAGGAAGAACCTACCAGCGAAGCATGAACGTATCGGTGGAGGGCTACTCGTAACTTACAGGATTCCAAAACATATCGGCACAGCAGAGGATCTGGCGGCACTGATCAGACTTCCGCACCAACTTCGCAGCGTACTGCGTGATCTACAAAGGAAAGTCCGCACCGCTTGTAAGCGCATAACTCACCGTGGTTGAAGTGGCCTCGTAATCGTCAGGCGTCAGCGCCTGTCCCGCTGGACCAAGAAGAGCCCCGACCATCAATGGGATGCATGCCTAATGAGAGATGCTTTGAACTGCGGGACGTTGCTCATTGCTCGTACACTTTGAGAATCGGTGATGTCGTCTTCATACGTGGCCAGTGCCCGATTGATGAACTCGTAGCCGATAGATTCGAACGCTCCTTCACCATAAAGATTCGTTTCGACGTATCCCGCAACCTGATCATTCTATCGTCCACAAGCCACCGAGAGCTCTCCAAGTACCGCTGCTGCGTCGAGCCACATCTTCAGCGTTTGCATTGCCGCAGTTGGGCCCCCTCCCAGCAAGCAGTGTGAGCCGTAGGCATCCAGAGTTTTATAAACCTGCGAACATAATAATTAGCGGAGCGACGCACAACTTTCCCGTACAAATTGGAAGGCCTTTTTGGTGCTATTAAAGAGCCTTGTATGCTGCAACTCCAAAGTCCTAACTTTCGGTGCTAACTTCACCGCTCGATAAATGACGGGCACCAGCGTGACAGTCTAAGCAGTAAAGTGCTTAGACAGCGTCTTAATCTCCATTTTACCAGTTTAGCTGGGCTGCCATGACCGAGGTGCTGACGCATCACACTCAGAAGCTGCAGCTCGAGATCGGTATTGGCATCGCTCTCTCGAATGAGATGGCAAATCTTTGCAAGATTACACTGATCCGTGGCGGCTTCGGTAGCGTCCGTTGCTGAGAACAGGTAACACTCGGGACAGGCGGCCACGTGGTGACAGTACCATAGTCCTCGGAAATGAGCGGTCGCAATAAAGTCATGAAGCTCTGCAATCGACTAACGTTGTCAATAACTTGTTTTTCTGGATGCTCGCACATGAGTAAAGCGTTAACCATGCCCACACCACAGTGAGCTTGAGTCTGAAGCGTCAGGTACCTTTCCGAAGCGACATGGAGATATGTTCGAGATGAGTAGGCTTACCGATACACATTATTGTAAGCATCGGAGAGGCAGTCCATGCAGCTGAGACCGAGCTCTTCGATTGGTCTAAGGGGGGCGGACAGATATAACGTGTTTGGTGAAGGTAGCCGCTGGCCTACTTGCTAAGGAGGTCGACCATACTAAAGCATGCTTTCTCATCTGGGCGGATCTTCACTGCTCCACCGGATAGTTGCCTATCTAGCATTCTAGCTAGTGCAGCATGGATAGACTAATGAGATATAACATTAAACCAGTCCAAGCTGATACACTAGCAATAGGTTAGAACTTTACTACTCTACCCATCCAACATTACGGGTGAACTGCTACTAATCATCTATAATATTATCGCAGTCTTCAAACCGCCTCATGTACTAATAAGGCTACTGGCAGCAGCGCGAAATTGCACTGTGAAATGTAGAGCCGAGTCGTGGTATAAATTCCGTTATAGATTTATAACGAGAATTTAACATAAATTTATATTAATTAATAGTTTCGGGTTAATGAACACACACTACATTGACCGCGAGTGTGGGAGAGCGGAGGGAATGGCGTCGCTGTGTTCGCTGTTATTCGGCCACTACAGTACTTTTGATACTATTAGAGTGTAGAGACCAATTTCTAGGGGCGGATCTCTTCTAGATCGGATACACTAGAGGGAAGCCTCAAGCGATTACTAACTACCCTGTCAGCAAAACATTGCATCTCTAATGAAGGCCCTCTTCACTAGAAGAAAGCTCCGCTGGAAAATCACAGGCAATCCCAAACGTTCGTTCCGCCCCGCCACCGCTTTTATAACCTGTAAATGGTCTAGCCTGTCAGGGTAGAGCGTGATCGTGAAGCCAAGATAAGCTCCCATTATATCAATCAAAGAGGCCAAGCTGTTGTTGTGACCCTTGCTGCCGCGCCCTACCACGCAAAACTACTACTCATGACTGCCGTCGCCGGGCAAACCTGCCTTCTCCGTTCAGCTGACTGTCTGTTGTCACAGCTGCATCATTCTCACTTCTGTCAAGCATGCGATCAAGATGCGAGCGGAACAATTCAAAGACGTCCAGATCTTGGGGAACTGACCCAGGGTTCGAGGACACCTACGCTAGAGCTCTCCGGGCGACTTTAGCGAATATGATCCCTACATAAACAGCAAGACGGTTCATCAGATTCACTATTATTGGCTTCAAGTCCACAGCACCTACAAGGAGGACGCCATGCTGGATGATACGGGCAGAGCCACCTACTGTTGGTTTTGCTGCAAGTTGTGAGGAGGGAATCGAGTGTTGCGAGATGATACTCATCCGGGAAAACCTGATGCGAATGGTGAGCTGGTGAAGTTAGGATATGGCCATCGATTACCTGTATAATACAGTCCAGAAGGTATTGCTGTGCCATAGTATCTTGGCATGATACCACTTGATCCAGGAGCTTTGGTAGGACAACAGATACGTAGATCTAAAAGATAAAGAGGATGTCATCGCCCAATGTAGGGGTACTACATTCTTATCCATGCCGTCTAGTTGACTTAGCCGAATTAGATTGTTGCCAACCAAAACCCTCAAATCGTGTCGTTCCCTTTCGCGCCTTGCCCTGTCCCGTGCACTACCTATCAAAGCGGTCACTGCTATTCAACGAGGGGGTCAGCTACCTTGGTGGTTGAGGCGTATCCATAATCGATTAGCTTCCGTGAAGTTATTGAGGATGAAGTCTATGGCATCATACACATTACCGCCCTCAATCCCCTCGTACTGAAGTCACATTGTATCACCAAGTAAAGTGCTATTCAAATAGTACTACCGGTGAGCCTGTATCTGGTAGCTTATCCTTGCAGCACTGTGATAGATAGTATCGAAGAAACAATCCCCGTATTGGATGCTGTACGCCCTGAACAACAACTAGTACTATATAACATGGTTATATATACCACATATTGGAGGTTAACGAATTTAAGAGGCTCAAAGCCTTACCCTGATACCAGTGACCACGGAGCAACATTCTATCCTGCGATTTCCCTATATATGGTCTTCCGAGCCATAATGTGAGTATATGAAAGCCAGTACTATGGGTCATCCCAAGTACCTTGCAGAGCTCAGTAAGGTCTGTGAGTATCTCCTTAGCAGGCGCTTCCTTGCTTTGTATGAAGCCGGCACCAACAGTAATAAGCAGATATAGTCTCGGTATTATATTGCCTGAACAAGCCGCTTTCTGTTATGATCAAATTCGCAAGTGGTACGCATTCTGAGCTAGTTTGAATCTTTATTACCAGCATGTTGCACAGACTCGTACAATGCAGACAACTTCATACCATGCCTTTGAGTATCTTGGAAGTACAGAGCCAAAGTTTGGAGCTCGGTGAACACCTACAGCATAATTATTCAAGTCAACTTGACCAGCAATGGGATAAAGTCTATGCAGTATTCCCCCCTCCAAAACTGATAGAAAAACCGTATTTCCGCGGTTTATACCTGCATATATAGCTCATAGTAGGTCTTTGGCTCCAAGGTACCGGTTCTGAGCTCACATATCATATTAGAGGCATGTTTCAGTGTTTCCCGCATATTATTGTTGGTGATTGCCCTAAGTGCAATAGGTGCTAGATGTGGTTCGGTTCATTACTGTTTCATAAGCCATGACTGCTCCTTAACAACCGCTGAGGCTTCCTCTAGTAGACGTTCTTGCTCGGAGTCTGGGCCCGTACTTCTCATATAGGGAAAACGAGGTAAAGTATCCAACAGAAGAGATATCACGACTTGAGCACATGTAGAGACGCATTACGATCAAAATGGTAGTCATGAATCGCTTCGTTCCGCCTATTTAAGGCTCGAGGTCACCCGTGCATACGTGCAATACAAAGGCTAGCCCCCTCACCTCGCTACAATTAAATGTTATCTTTGGGCTGTCCGTGCAAGATGTAAAGTTTGTTAGCTTTGTGCCCTTTGTTTATTTCCCAGATGGTTCATTTTTGCACTTTTGTATATTTCTCAATGATCTAGCATTTATTAGCTTATTATTATAATGGCTGCGAATGCTGCCGCCCATCGCTATTGCACCGTCCCTAATTGTACCAAGTATAGGCAAGGCGGCACTCTCTTTTGCATCTCTCATGGTGGTGGTAGACGTTGCCAGCATCCAGGTTGCCTCAAGTCGGTCTACGGCACTCTGACGTCACGGTAGTGTCCCTCCTAGTGACAGCCTGTTCATGTGGATGTCTTAGGTTCTGCTGTGCACATGGCGGCGGCCCTCGCTGCCAGGTCCCCGGTTGTAATAAGGGGAGCCGAGGCAAGAAGACAGGACTGTGCTTCAAGTAAGGAAGAGCCATGGAGTATCTTCGATCATTCAATCCCTTAGGCACGGTGGTGGGCTGGCTCAAAGGTGCCGTGCACAGGGTTGTAGGAGAGCTAGACTAAGGCGGAAACTGTAAGGATAGTTGAGTGTCGGTATATGGAATAGCATATCAGGTTCTGTGGGGAGCATGCTCATCTTGAAGAGCTGGATGCCGTCGTTAACAGTGGTAATACTGCAACATCCCCGAGGACGACTCCCTCTATGATGGTCAGAAGCATCTCGCCGCTGAGCAGCTGCCTATCGGTTATGTCCAGAAGTACAGAAAGCTCCAGTCCAAGTAGACTTGGAGATAGGATACCGTCACTTGCCTCCCTTGGCGGAGCCAACGTAGCTTGTTCTTCAGTGAAGGCGCTGAATGTGAAGGACTATAATAGGACTACTTCTGGTCAAATTCATTCAATAGAACAGGACATAACCACTCAATGGCAAACATCTTATTATGAGATTGGTTTGGCTTTACTGGGTGATGTATAAAAGCATTATTGCTGTGCTGGCATCATATCCCTTGGTCAAGGATATTAATAATCCTATCATACTCTTACCATACGTACCATACAAAGACTATCTTTGAAGATGGTTAGATTACACATTAGTATTTCTTATTCTGGGGTTGTCATTGGTGCTTCCCACCATTATATACCACTTCTGCTGCAGTTGATATCGGCAGATGTGCGAACTCTTGGGTGTTGAAACCCTTTATTATTGATGGCGTCTCCTCCGTGCTTGACTAATCACGTTGGTTGCTGCTAGGTGACACTTCTGTCATTATTTTACCCGATCATAAGTATCGTTATTGCCGTATTATCTCGCATACTTTTCTTCTGCTTCTCGAGGTCGTGCTAAAGTGGGTTGGTTATCTAACAGTAATAGATCCACTAGTTGGTGCTCGCAATGGAGGGATAGTTTCACATTCTACATGTCTTTTTGTTGCCTATAATAGGGGCGAAGTCTGGCCTTTGGTACAAGGTGGCCTGGTTCTACGGGAGAGCGGTTTAAGATTGGCACCAGTGATGAAGTTGTGGCCTGTGATGCATCGTCTTCTGCTGTATAGTCTGGTCTGATTGCCTCGAGTCTTAATGGCTTGTAAGGTGCAGATAGCAAAGTACATTTGAGATGATGCTCGGAGCATAGCGTTGTAAAAAGCTGGAATTATATAGACGGGCAAATTTCGAAAGCAGTTCATCCAATTAGAAGGATCAGGCCTGGTAAGTAGTTGACCATGACGGATTCATCATCAAAGGGAGGATCACCTCAACAGAGGAGGGGGCCTGTTAAGAGGGCTGGGATGGATATGAGCATGGATAAGACCAATGTGGTACCTCGGAAACAGCTATTGGCGTACGTCCGAAAGCAGAAGGTAATACTGAGGGAACTTTCTTAACTTGTAGTATTGTTATCAATTGGGTAACACTGCGCGATACATCCTCCAGATCACCACCGTTACTGGGGATGCAAAAGAATATCGTTTGGTCTGTTGTTTGGTACTGGTGCTATTGTTCAGGAAATCATGGTATCCTGCCAATACCTACCCTTTGCTGCTCTGTTCTGGGTGGCTTTTGTATTAGTCTCGGTAATAATAAGCTTATCGCCTTCGCATTAGATATCCTTTAGGTGATGCATGGTTCAGTGGAAGTATCCTATCAAATGACCTCTAGTGTGGAGTCGATGGTAGAATCAGTATCATTTACAAGACCTGTAGCTCCTTCAAACGATACTACCGGGAGTTCTCAAAGTACTAACAGAGATGGGGTCGGTCATTCTGTTCGTCGCATATCCGGAGAGTTGGACGCCTATGGTTCCTTGGTTGCATTGGGTTCCCACACTAACGGTATCTGCTCGTGTTGTCTTGGCATCACTTTATTCATTTATCATTCGTGAGTCGCCGTTTACAGCATAGCCATTCTCACTTGTCAATTTCTGCCTTTTAGCGGTCCCTCAATGGAAGACAGGAGATGTAGGGAGTTATGATGACATCTGGCTGTGGCTGAAGGATGGCCTTTTGCCTGCATTAATGTCGGATGGTCGAGTTCGGTACTATAATGAGCTGGTGGGAGGAGTAAGTTACCGAGCTCTCACTGGTAACGGTTTGTATCGCGGTCTCGGCGACTAGCAGAGCTCCAGTTGAGGTAGACAGTCCTATATAGCATTTCACAACCTAATAGTCGAATCACCGGCAGTTGGGTGGGTACGGGTTCCTACTAGGAACTCCAAGCCTCACACTGTGGGGCATACGGTACCGTCTGTGTCGGGGGTCTTCGTCTAGAGCATTCTCGTACCTGTTATCGGCAACCTCTAGGCTAACACTCCCGCCATAGGTTCGCCTGTTGCAAGAGCGATCGGCTATAGAAAACTGCGATGATGAAGTTATGGGGCCCATTTATACGTAATAGTAAAATTCAGAACTCGCTGCTGCTGGGCACCTTCTCCCGTGTAGCTTCCCGGCAGACGAGGACTCAAAATGCCATCCACTCGCCAGTATATCTCGCCAGCCCATAGCCGACCAGGTCGGCAGATTCGGCTTCGAGCCATCGACAGAAGGACACTTCGAGTGGGGCTCTCCTTGCCGTTTGGTGGCCTATCGGGTATTGTACAGGTATTACATTGATGGCAGCCGAGGGTCGGACTCACTAAGGGCTGGGCAGGCGACTATTGATCGACTTGCGAGCGCTCAGTGGCTCGATTTGAGTGGGGAGCAATGGGCTGAGGCTGATAGGCCATGGATTACTCTGGCCATCTCTATAGGCACGAAGCTGGTCAAAGTCGAGGCAATTTTGTTTAATGGGGAAACTAACATGTTCCTTCATGTAGCAATATCATTTGAAGTTCAACGAGGCGGTGCTATAATACCGAAAACAACGGCTCGAACTCTCGTTAGTAAGGAGCCTTCATCTCCTCTGACTGGGCCCACCATGTCTTCATTAGGTACGGTGTATAACAGCATGGCAGATTACGTCATCGATCTTATATGGCTCGTGCTTATAGCTTACTTAGTCGTAATACAACGGAGGAGGAGGAAGAGGGGGGCATTATGTGGCCGCATCTTGCTGGGCACTCGTATATCATCGGACGCAGTAGTTCTTCTATCGAAACCCGCCAGGCCAATTCTGTACTGTGGAATAGAACATTTTCCTTTAAGTGTGGCTATTGTTGCACGCAAAGTACTTGGCATGGGGGGAAAAGTGTATGGAGGATGTGGGTAGTCGTATCGAGCAGCATCAATTATTCCTGGGAGCGAGGGGGGGTCTCTCGTGTCATCCTATTCCGCTAGGATTTGTGTACGAGGGATGCTGCCTTGTCATTAAAATATAGCATACTTGAGCTCTGAGCTTGGTTTCGCCAAGCAGGAGGAAAAACTTCAAATGTTGATCAGATGAGGGAAGCTCACCAGATATATATGGTCCGCAGAATAGGAAGGATAAGGTACTATCTCACGGACTTCTGGAGCTTTGTGGACTGGATGACAATTTTCGGCGGAATAGGAGGTAGTCCATCCCCGGATTTGAACCTGGGTCGTTTGCATGAAAGTTTGTCGTAACTTTCAGTTGGTATATTCTATGCGTATCTCGCTCAACGTGTGAGCGCTGTGAAAGAGGATATAGTAGAAATATCCGACCTCGGAGACACCATATCACCGTAAGGCGACGGCCATCCGGACCTCGCAGGAGCGATCTTTGACCATGGCTTGGTCCTGCTGCTGCTGCTTATACTTTGGGTCGTTGTAGGTCGGAGCTGGACAGCCTCACCCCAACCGTGTACACCATCGCCTACTATGAACGGTGATAGGCAGTGCAAGTACTATCTTGCCTTTGTAGCTTCCTATTGCAGATGGAACACTGTATACGATAGCTTGAACACGATCATCTCGCACCAAGTCTATCACAGACTACTTATGTTTTGGTATGTCATCATATGCCCTTCCTTGCCAATACCTTGATCTTTCTATAGGTACACCATAGTCAACATGCTCCGCTTCTTCCGAGCTTTCCGGTCTGTTGAGGTTTCTCTCATTTTCCTTGGTAGCGGTGTTACCTTTTCAGGGGTCAACCTCGTCTGGCAGTTATTACTGATACGATGAAGCGTGCTTGGATGGACGTCGCGTATTGCGGCAGCCTCGTAGTTTTCTGGTTCCTTTGTATCATTCAGATACTTCCTGATTGTCTTCTGTACGGTCTTCTTCAATTTCGTCCTTGGCGGTGAGGAGACCTCCGGATCGCTCCGTTCACAGGGAGCCTTCTCAGGTTACACTTTGTTCGGCAAAAGATTAAAGGGCTGGTCGACCCCTGGTGATGCCATCAATACGGCCTTCGTCGCCCTTATGGGCGATTTCGATTACGTGGTGAGTTTCTTGGGAATCTTGAGGTTGATGCGTGCATTTGTCACACCCGAAGATCCCCTTACTCCCTCCGGTGCTTTAGTTGTATTTTCTTCAGGCAATGCGTAGAGTGGCGCCTATCAGTGCTGCCATTTGGTTCTGGTTTTATATGGTTTTAGTGTTCCTTATGTAAGCATGCACACATGTCGCTCTTCACAGTGTGACCTTTCTCAGAATGCTTAATATGCTTCTTGCTATTGTTATGGACACGTAAGCTCTTCCTCCATTTACCTGCTCTGTCATATTCCGATTTTCATTCAGATATACTTCAGTCAAGGATGAGGCATGTGCTGCCGAGATGTTCACGATGACACCTGGCGACGAGGGCAGCGGCGCTCCCAAACGAAAGTTCCTAGAGTCGCTTGGCTTCCACCGCAGCTCAATAGGGCAAATTAGCCCCGGCGAAGGTGAGTTAGAGAGCGTTCTGCTGCTTCATTCTACTCCCTGTATTCTATGGATGTTACTATGTGTATCAATCGAAAGCCAATGAGAGTGCCCCTTCGGCAGTTTGGCTTGCGGTTCATGATATCCCTGCTTCGGCTAACAATGATTTATCACTCATCAGAGAGCATCTTATTTGTTTCTTTCTCCGAGGGTCTTCTTTCATTTCATCTGGGCTTCAGGTGGGGTATCCTCGTATGCTTTACTTGATCGCGTCATGGAGGCATTGGAACCGTCTGGATTCCATGTAAGAGATCTTTTGGATCTCGAAAACGAAGCGAAGACACGGGAGCGACGAGCAAGTAGAGCAGTGCGTGCAGCAGCGGTGCTAGTTTATCCCCGTCATTAGGTCAACAGCAACAGGACGCGTCGGACCTAGTAACGCTGCCACAACTGATGAGCATCGGTCTACCCCTCGAGGATGCTAGAAGGCTCATACAGGGAGTCGGCCTCCGCTGTCCTCATTTGCCCTCATGCCGAGTTTCAATAGGCACGCAATATGTTCGGCATTGGCGAAGATGAGCTCATTGGTGGTGGTGATGACGATAGGAAGCCAGTTTCGGATGCCCCCCCTCCAGCACCCCGCCACGTAGGTGTTGCCTGCTGAAGCTTGCCCCATTTCTCTGGTCAGGGCCGTCCAAGCCGAATGCAGCTTCTGGTGAACCAGCTCGTATTGAATAAGAATAAGGCCGCTGAGGTTAGTCCGTACGGTCATTAGCTGAGACGCGGTTCCCTTCAGAATGACACAGAGAAAACTCAAAGCGATGATGCTGGTAAGCTAGGTTACAAGCTGTGCGAATAAAGTGACTCAGGTGTAGGAAAAGCTGATATCAAAGCTCTTACCAGGGACATAGAGTACTTGAAGGACCGGGTGAGGTCATTGCTTGTTCTGTGGTGGGAGGCTCGATATAGGTTGCTATGATTGATCGGAACCTAGAAATTATTGCCAAACAGCTCACACCAGGAGAGAGCGGACTGAGGAACACTGGTAAGTTTTACGCGAACGGCGGCGGCGGCTTGGTTTAAAATTTCTAACGTCGATGAAATAAGATTCAACTTTTTCGGTACGTTGTTAGGCACACAACGCTTCCTGTCGAGCACCCCACCCCAGCCGGGCTCAATTGGAGAGTGGCACTCGCAGCAGCAGCAGGCAAGTCACTCTACTCGAAGTACTTGGTATGCCGACCACCGTGAAGATCTTCATCGTTTTTGACATTCATATAGATTTGCCATGTGTTAGGATTGTTGATGTGTTCCTTGTGCTGCTTTGCTGTACTGTACTAGTGTTCAGTGATGACAATTCATCATCATCGGGGAGGGTCTCAACAACATCTCAGTGGGTTTTCTCACTGTCTGCAACCTTATGTCGATGACTTCATCAACCTCCTCCCCGCCACCATCAACTGGGGGAGCATCTCCCTCCTCTTTGAGCGCTTCCTCGCGGACATCCGCAGCAGCAACAGCAAGGGGAGAGGATCAGCCCTCATCAGCGTCCGAAACAGAGCTCACCGATGTCCAGTCGCGAGTTCGCGTGTCGGTTGTTCGAAAGAACCGTCGAAAAAAGAGCGGTAAGTGCGGCGTATTTTGTTGGTCGTAGTAGCATCTGTCCGGTAGAGGGTGATGCTGCTACATTCGTCCTCGGCGCTGGCGATAAGCTTGTTATTGAGGTGGACAGAGATTCGGAAGGGACCAAGTCTGGTTCCAATAAAAACAAACGGCCGAGAAGTAAGCAGTTAGCGGGACGTAGGTTAAAGATATCTATGCAGCGGCGAACGACTCGGTCAAGAACGAGAAATCGACCAAACGCAGCAGCAGCACGAAGACACCGAGCAAGTCCAAATCACGGTGGGCTTTCCGAGAAAGTTTGCAATCTTATTCTTACTGTGACAGGCGCTCAAGCCACTCGGCAAAGCGGTGGTATCTCAATGATCTGCCGGAGCTTGTAGAAGCCAGGTGAGTTGATGAACTTGGGCAGGGGTGGAGATGGTATGCTGACTCAGACTGGTGATACATAGAGAAGATACTAATCTACCAGCCATACGTAAAAATGATTTCAAGATTTGGACAGGCCAGCCCCTACAAACTCAAATAGTAGACGTCCTCAAGCGAGGCCTGTAAGTGGCTGCTGCTGCTAATCCCGGTATCCAACAACACATGTCCCTAATTTCAGCTATAGGGATGCATCGAGTTGGCATTGCGAGTTCGACAAGGAAGGAGGTCAGCAGAGTCCCACCATTTGCGTATCTTATAGTTTTGTTCAGTTCGCGGGAAGCTGGTCGATGGCTCGCAGGCGCCGCTCAATATACCAGGGTTTGAACCCGGAATCACGATAGTTGTGAAACCTGGTCGGAAGCGCTGACTTTGTTCTCATCTGCTGTTTCGGCACAACAGCTAAATGTACAGTGTAACGCACAGGCTACTTCTATGGCATCTTCCCTTGATGCTGCTATCGTAGTTTGCCTGATATAATAAGTATTATTATTGCCCAATTGATAACCTACCATTGAACCATTGACGAAGAATATTTATTTATCCGATAATATGGCAAGTGAAGATCATGATGATGATTATCACAGCAGCAACGACTTGAACATCATCCTCCAATAGTTGAATCACTTACCACTGGTGAGCGGTAACTCCGCTGGCACCTGTGAAAGATGGTTGAAATCATGCCCTGTTGAGTTGGCGGCATCTTGTTCTCTGCAACAGCAGCACCTTAGTTATTTTTTATCAAACTGACTGTCGCTTCTCCACCAACCAGTAGTATTGGTCTGCTCACCAAGCCACAGAAATTCAGCGAGTCATCGTCTACGTCCTTGTCTCCTCCACAGTGGTTATCGAGTATAGTTTCATCCGTGAAGGCCAACTGCTGCCAACTCAGTATTTTTCGTCACCATACATCCCCATGTCATGATAGAGAGCCTTCTGGTAAAGCCCTTTTTATTAATCCGTTAATACTTATATAAGGTTCATCCAAAAGTTTGAGCGTTGCCGATGATCATCCGGAAACTTGGAAAATGCTGCTTGCCGAGCGTGTAGCGGAGAGACCTTCGGGAATGATACCTCGGTCATTGGTGAGTCAACATTCGCTGTTTCGCTGTTCGCCCTATCATCGACCGTGAAGGTGGCGGTCTGAATGCATAACGCCTCGCGGTCTTCTTGTTCAGTGGGCTCTCGATCTTCCGTGTGAGCTGCAAGATCCGATAGCATTTCGAGATCAGTATCGGACAACTCGCCAAGCGGCTCTTGGCGCCCTGGCAAACGTGAAGGAAAAGGACGGCTTGGTTGATGAAGTTCCAACTGAGGAAATTAATAGAAGGTGAGCAGCCACAACAACAGCGTCGTGAACCTGTATAAGTCTCCGATGCCGATGGTGAATATGATTCCTCTTTTCTTAGGCTCATGGAGAGCATAGTGTCGGCACAGGCCAACATAGTGGTAGCCCGACGAGAATGCGCTTATCTCCGTCAACATCGTAATGCTGGACATCGTCATCATCGTGATGGAAGCAGTTCAGCAGAGCGCCGGACCCAAAACATCGAACGCACAGTGCTGCAAGGAGAGCAGCAGTCGTCTGATCTTAAGGACCTTACTGGCAGCCCTCAGAGCATTCCATCGAAGACTTGTGTTCATCTTGATGATGCCGTGCAGATCAGAGAGTTCAATGCCTTCGAGCCTAGCGAAAAGTGAGCACTGTGGTCTCAAGAAGTGCGTTATTGAATTTCTATTGCCAGATTAAGTCCAGTTCATTTGTGTCCGCTGTCTCCAGCCAATTCTGAATCCGAGAGCTCGCCATCCACCCGAACCGCTCGTTTGGCTCGAAAAACGCGCCTGAAGTTTTTCTATTAAACACTGCGTCTATCAAGCCGACGGGCATGTTGCCATACTAGCCGTTTAGCTTTCGAGTGCTGAGCGAGTCCTGCCTGCAGTGACCCGTCATGTGTGCCCACTTATCCTGGACAACTGCTAATGGAGTAGATAAGATTGGCAACACCCACCTTGATGCGTTGAGCCCAATGCCGGCATCTCCCGCATGGGGAGATCCCGGTCGTTTGTACACCGTCGGTCTAGATTCCCTAATTTATTCTCGTAGTTGTTGTATTCTTTTCTGTTTTCCTTGCTCGTCTGTGCCCTAAATATACTGTAGACCCGTATGTGGTTTCAGCAATCTTGCTAAACTTCAGAGTCTTTAGTGACTCATCCATATTGTCGTGTTGTTAATGCTCTTAGCATCCTGCCTGTGAGGATGTTCGAAACCTTCCTGCTCCTCAGGGATACATGTTTCTCTCGTGTCATTTGTCGCGCCATGCCCCAAAGGGCGCTGTGGAGGTGGTGTTATCCTCTAACTCAAATATAACGCAAAATCAAGTCACGATCACAACACATCAAATAACATAATTACAGTATAAACATTACATCCTTATACATTGCCCCATGTACTCATTGCCTTACACAGTCGACATGTACAACATTATAGCCTCTCCTACTACTGGGTGCTTGTAGACCCTCTCATGTTAGCGCCATCCTGGTTATGAGGTTGGACCGATCTCTCACCCCCGATTTTGGCAGCGGTGAACGCCTCGGTGCATAATTTTCTCGTAATGCCATTCGACGTTGTATAATCGGTGTTCGCTCTGCCGAAAAATTCAACGTATAATTGACCCAACACAGAGTAGCATCGTCCCTCGGCATCAGTTTCAGAGGAGGTATCGAATGCCCTGGATGAAAGCGGATCTTTGATAGTTTCATGTAGAGCGTCCTTAATCCGGGGATTCATCTTGTTAACCGTCAACATATGGTCTTGCCTGACACCACACACGAGCCTTAAACAGTATCATCTCACAAAATTACTCAAAGCTTGGCATATAGAAAGCTTTGCGACACTGGAGTGTTAGGGTTTCGACATTCGAACCCTCTGCGTTGAAAAGAATAGTAGAGTCCATCTTTACTTTACCAACTTCGATATGTTCAGTGAAGATACAGGTCTTGGAACGCGGCTCTACTTGAACTGGGCACGATTTCTGATCGAAAAAGTATTAAACCTCGGACGCCGATGATAATGTAACAGGAAGGTGCTACTAAGTGTCCACATCCGCTACATAGTGAGTGAATAGTAATAATTAATTACCCTAATGAATGCTCTGAACTCCTCATCGGTAAGTGGCTGGGAATTGCCAGTCGAGCAAAGGACCACTGGGTGATTATTGGACAGTATAGCGAAGACGGGGATAATCGGAGAAAGACGCATGGCAGAACAGCGAAAAGCCGTCACAGCTGAATTGGAAAACGTCCCACCGGTCATCAAAATATCTAGTCTTGATAGACACCTGGTTAACCGTCAGTAGACAGTGGCAGAGGGGTGAAAAGAATCATTGTATCTCGCGCTCATCATTCTTTATATCACGGGTTGATCAAACGAGAGATCGAACAGTGGACTACTAAGGATTGTTCGACTGTGCATTGTAGTAACACTAAATTCGTGTCACAGATGCCACTTTCGTATGGTGAAGAGGTTACTCGGGAGTCGAGAAATAGCATCATTAGGAACTAAACGGCTTCCGGCAGTGACACCTGGATTACATCATGCAAAGGGTTAGCCATGAATTTAACGGCTTATCGATAAATAAAGAAATATAGTCAGCCGGACTGAATTCCGTCGACATACGTGTTGATTCACAGCAGTCATGGATACACTTGAGAATCACTTCTGAAGGTGCGGAGTAACATCTTGGCCCATTGCCTGTTTCGCAGCACGCTCGAAGAGCACACATAGTTTGTTATGTAACATGTCGAACGGTTGATTTCCAACGTTGCTGATTCCCGGGACGCTGATTTCCTCAAGGATCTCAGCAACTCGTGAACATCTGGCTCCTTGCTTGAAGGTATGAGCGTTCGAGGATATTTCCTTGAGTGGATCCTGAAATTTTGCACTTCCAAGGGCGTCACCCTCGAGAGTCGTAGTATCGTATCTTGCCGCCACAGCACTTATCGTATCTCCGAACCTAGCAAAAACAAATCCACGCAATAGGAACAAGATCGATGTCATATGCCGTGCTACAAGGCTTGGCACCTTACCCGCTGTAAGTAACGCCAGGGCATCGCATCTGCATCATTTCCAGTCCGTAGTCGCCAACTCGGAGGGCCACCCGTCGGTCATCATCCTTCTGTTTCGGGTTTGGAGAAAATCCACATGCCATATTCGGTGGAGTGGAGTCGTCGTACGTCTCGAGGAGTCGATATGAGCCATCCTGAGCAAGAACACCGAGCCGTTCAGTGACGGGAATTATAGAGGGATATGGTTACGTGAAAGATTCATAATATCTCAAGTCTCAAATTTACGCAGATGAGTATTTCAGTGACCGTCATAGCAATATTCAACCCACCTTGCTGATTGTTTTGGATTGATGCATAACGCTCTTCACGCCCATGATAGGGATCATGCATTTCCAGATAATGAACATAGTACTGATAAGGATACCACGAGCCATGATGCGGGAAAATGGGAAATGAGATTCACTAAAATGAGACTAAGTTGCCGAATACGAAAGGCAGGACACCGTGTGTGTGCGCAATACTTGAAATGGTTCAATCAACACCTTGGGTACTCCATGCTGTTGCGTTTTAAACATCAATAAAGGTTAACTTTTCAGGATTCGGTCATAGTGAACGTAATGAGATGCGGGATGAGACAACCCCAACCGCAGGCCTCGTGATGGGACTATTTGAAGTCACTCACATATATATCTATCATCATGTGGAACTTTGAGACCCAGCAAAACGTTCGCATAGCTTTTCGTGAACTTTTCTGAAGATATCGACGTTCCCCGGCTCCTCCACGGAAACAAAGTGCTTGTACAATGCAGCCATGACATATTTGCACCTTGCACCTTCTGGTCTGTTACTAATGTCGTCGATCTTAACGTTATTTAACGGGTCGCCGAATGAAGAACCATCACCTCCGCTGACTCGACCTTCCATATTACTGAAAGCACTATTATTCATCACCAGTCTTCCAAGATTGGCTTACCCATGATACAAATCTTGAGCGCATTTGAGCCTCACAGTATCGATGACGGTTCCTTTCACATTGAGACTGAGTTTGCGTTCCTTATCCTGGCTGCAGAACCCACAGCTTGTGCAAGTTGGATATGTATTCTCCCGCATGTTGATAGATTTCTAACAAACTAGATGTCACTGGAGTGTCACTGAGAGCCATTTTACTTCTAGTAACCTTCCTATCGCATTCTCATCGTCTGCGGCAGCGCTTGATAGAGTTAGGACTGTCTGCGGTAAAAGCAGCAATGAAATCTATTCAAGCATTGTTGCAGTGAACATTGAGAGTAGCAACGCAACTGATGAAGGTGAGGCTACTCCTTAACGCGTGGCACACTTGATAGGAACCAGGAATTCCTGTTTGATTCAGTAGTCCCTGTTCCTTTAACGGGCACAAGGAGGCTTTGAATAACACCAGAGTGTTTCCTTAAAGGAATCATCATTCCGAGCAGCAAAGATCGCTTCGCCTAATATTACACTTTGCAGGAAGGAATGTCTCATTTCGGGCAACAGGTAACGCAACGCACAGGCATGCCCGAGTCCTTGTATGAGGGAACCAATACAGTCTCACAAGAGGAGCTGACGGCCCCAGGAAAGCATTTTGTGCTGCTTGCACTAGCCGCTTGGGCAGATGTATGATAGAAGTGGTAGTCAGAACTGCGGTGAGTTGCGATCTCTACCAACGGCGTTTTTGAAGCGTGACTATTGACAAGTTTAACAGATACTGATAGCCTTAGAAACATAAACTAGTCGTCAGTGGTAGAAGTGGCCTGTCCAGAACACTTCATCTCTATCAGAGTATCGCCCTCATTGCCACGGAACACGATCGTATCCTTCTGGCTGTCGTAGTCGGCCACTATCTCATCACCCCGCTGAATCTTCTCGCGCAGTATCTGGAAAATAACAAGGTGGAACTACGCCAAGGAGACGAGTTTTATAAGTAGATAGCGGAAGTTTTACCCATGTAAGTACTCACCAGCTCGGCAATCGGGTCTTCTACCCTCGATTGCATCACCCGGTTAAGATGGCGCGCGCCGAACTCAGCACTGTATCCTTCTCGGCCCAGAGCAGCTGTTAACCTGACGTACACGAAAACGCCTCGATGACACCCTTCTAACGGGAAGTTCCACTTGTCTGTGATACTGAGCTGTATGCTGTATTGATCCGCTAAGGCAGTCTTAAGACGCTTCGCGTACAAGCCCACGACTTTAACGATGTCTTCTTCTGTGAGACTAGCGAAGGGGATGACCTGGAGCCAGCTACCGTACAGCCGAGTGATTCAGCGGCCTACCTCGTCGATACGGTTGATGAACTCTGGACGGAAGTATCGTTTGAGATCATCCAAGCTGCTGCCGACATTCGACGTCATAACAAGGATGACGTTGGAGAAGTCAGCGAGTCGGCCATGGCTATCGGTTAGTCTTCCGTCATCCATCACCTACATAATGAAAATACACTTGATAGAAAATAAGAATATTAATTACTTGTAGAAGGATATTAAGGACATCAGGATGAGCTTTCTCCACCTCATCGATCAACACTAGACTATGAGGCTGTCTACGGACTTTGTCGGTAAGAACGCCGCCGGAGTTCGAATCGTATCCGACGTAACCGGGCGGGGAGCCAATAAGTTTCGAGACGCTGTGACGCTCCATAAACTCGGACATGTCTAGCCTTATCTGAAGCATTGAGAAGGTTCTTACCGCATTTACCGAGGAAAGCCTTACCATGTTGCGGCCTTCCTCGCCGAAGTACTCATCAGATAGAGCCTTGCTGAGTTCAGTTTTACCAACCCCAGTCGGGCCGCAGAAAAGGAAGCAGGCTGTTGGCCGTTTGTTCCCGACACCTGAAGTGATTCAACCACTCGAGTGCCACAATAACTATTTCACCTCTAACACCGACGCGAGCTCGCCGTATTGCTTTTGCAACGGCGCTGGTCGCCCTCTTCTGCCCGATCACTCGAGAGTCTAGTCTGTCCTCGAGATTGAGTAGTCTGACGGATTCGTCCTTTGTCAGCTGAAACAGAACAATATCAAAGACGGTAGAGGTTTAAAAACTGCCCAACCTCTTCGAGGGGTATGCCCGTCCACTGAGCAACGGTTCGCGCCACGTCATTTGCTGTCACTTCTACCCGACTGCTCGGTCGCTGAAAGTGAGCCTACAAAGTAGCCGCTCGGCTACATTGCATACCGCTCCTTGTTGAATTCTTTTTCGAGCAGCGGCCTCATCCATGGCATCAAGCGCCGAGTCGGGCAGCCGCCGACTTGGGACGTACCGCGATGATAGTTTCACACATGCTTCTATGGCATCATCCGTGAACCTGAGAAAGCGATGGGGATTCACAAGTGGAGGCTAGATGCTTACCGAACAAAGTGATGCTCCTCATAAAGGCTAGCAACACCCATGAGCATGTCTATAGCTTGCTCTTGAGTTGGCTCGGCAACCACCACTGGCTGGAACCGACGTTCGAGCGCTGGATCCTTGGCAATGTACTGAAAGTAACGCACTCTGGTCAGGCAGGACTGCGGGGACGTATGGAGCATAAGATCGAGCAAGAGGGACCTCACTTATACATCACGGATAAGTAGAAGGACTCATAAGTCATGAATCTATGTGTTATACTCGGTCATTCATTTAGTCAATTCTATGACAACCCTTCCAACGGGCTATAATTCTACAGTACTAGATGACCGACGGCGAGGTGTAAGTGACGGTAGATAGGGTGACAGAGGTGTCTACTTTATCATATTCCGATTGTGTAGTGGCACCGATGACTCGTAGCTCTCCACGACTGAGGGCAGGCTTGAGGATGTTAGCGGCGTCCATTGCGCCATCCCCGGTGGCGCCAGCACCCACTATAGTGTGAAGCTCATCGATGAGGAGAATGATCTGGAAAGCAATATCAAACATAAAAGTGACCTTTATTGCGAGTTCACCTTTCCATTCGCGTCGGTTGCTTCCTTGACGAGGCTTTTAAGCCTCTCTTCGAACTCTCCCCTGTATTTGGTACCGGCAAGTAGACTGCCTATAGAGACGTCCCATATTGCGACATCTGTTAGATGGCTAGGGACTTCACCACCAGCTATTAACTGAGAGATAAACAGTGATGGCCAAAGCTGCTTCGGCACACCTACCTGAGCGAGGCCTTCGGCGACGGCGGTTTTGCCCACGCCAGGTTCGCCGAGGAGAACGGGATTATTCTTAGTCATCCGACTCAGCACTTGCACCATTCTGGCTATCTCAGCATCTCGTCCGACACACTTTAGAAGTTTGCCTTCTCGTGCCAAAGCTGTCAGGTTTCGGCCACATGACTGTAAAACACTGCCACCCGAGGTCCCTGGCACGAATCCCGCAGCGGGTATTTTCTCAGTGTCACTGTTGTCTTGTTCCTCGTCAAGCCTCCGCAAGATGTCCTGCAACCTTCCCCTAAGCGTTGCCTCCATTTCTATCGCAGCAGGCCTCGTAAGCATCCTATTGATGACAGTCTCTAGGAGCTCCTCGGTAGTGACCGGCCCTTCACTTTTCTCTATCCTTCCTCGTACTGCTTCTACAACCTCCTCATCGAGAGGGACTCGCTCTACTGCTCCCCAAGCAACTCGATCTCCCAAGCTCAGCGACGGTAAATGTTTGATCTCCGAAATATGGACACCGGCCTCTCGGAGCAGTTTGCTAGCCCCACCGCTCCGTTCCGCAGCCAGGCCGATGAGAAGACCCTCCAGAGGCACCGATGCAAGATTAACACATTCCTCTTGTGCGCGGTGTATCGCTCTGACAGAGGAATCGGATAGGGCATCGAATGCAGTCTTCCCTATTTGCCGCCTGGCGGCATCACCTGAGAATGACGGGGGTTGAAGAAGCCCTCTAGAAAAGCGCAGCTGGAAAGGGGGGCATCGAGGGTATTGAAAGGCAGCTCACCTCTATTAGGATCAAACATCATATTGTTCCACCACCCAGCTAAGGAGCCTCGCGACACTCTGTTATCCCTAAAGAGTTTCCGCTGAGTAACAACTGTGACTGAGTAGCTTACTGGCGAACTCTCTTCCGTGATAATCCGACTCCTACCACAAGAAGGGCGGCCACACCAGCCGCAGCTGCTGCACCGAACAGGTACTGCCGCGATGAGACATCTTGCTTCGAGAGCCGACCTCTCGAGGACAACGCCCCAGCTGCGGTGTTAGCGAGGACAGGACTCCCTCGTAGGCTGACGGACGTGGCGGCCCTCGAGGAGGCGATGAATAGGTTTGAACAACAGGAGTAGATGGCCAGGAGACATATGCCACAGATCAGTAGTTTGGCAGTAGAGGCTCTTCCGCGATGCGGTCTTGAAATGCCGAGTCCTCTCCGTGTCGGTCCAATGGTGCCATTGTGTTGCATCAGAGGAAGGTAGCTCAAAGCTACTCACACTATCACTTCTTCACTCCAGAGGGGTCTCGGCACCCGGTAGCCTTAACTAGATAACGCAAGCACAGTGAACTAAGAAGGTGCATTTTTAGCAAACTGTGGACTTCTAGGAAACATAAGGACGTTAGAAACAATGAACAATTATTGTGATATCTCTCTATCCGGCTGTGGTTGCTGCCGACGACGTCCGTCCGCTGGGCTTGGGTCGTCCATACCAAGTACTTCAACTTCCGCTGGCATCTGTCAAGCAACTTTAACGTCAACTGCAATGGCCACACTTACCCCTGTATTCCACTCCTCTTTGTTATCTTGATCTCCTTCGCCATCAACTCCCAGAATCTAGCAGCAAAGTGTCAGCATATGGACGATGATCAATGGACTCAGTGGTCTACCTCAACATCTCCGAAGTACTCCATTACTGCCTCAGCATCATTAACAAAGTCGTCCTCTGCGGCATCAGATTCAGAGAAGCTAGATTTGCGATCCTCTCGCATCGACGGCGATCCCTGCCGGACTATAACCACAGCAAACTTCGATTGAACCTACCTCGAGGACCAGGCCTTCCAAGAAGTCAGCGACCTTCTTGCGGCCATGCCTCTTAGCCTCATCATAAGGTGTGTTGCCCCACCTATCGTGTGTGTTAAGGTGGGCTCCTGCATCCCTCAGAAGCTTCACCGCATTCAGGCAACCTGATGGACAGTTACCCTCTCCAAAAGGTAATAGCCTACCTGAAGCTGCCGCCAAATGCACTGCCGTTCTGTTGTCATAGTCCATAACGTCCGGGTCAACGCCGAGCTGCAGAAGATACTGCACCTGTTCACAAAGCACTTGCCACTGACAGAGGGTGGAGATGTAGTTACAGTATAGACGTCTTTGCTAGCGCATGCCATTATAAGCTGATTCGTCAACTCGTGCTTCACTGACCCATAGTAAAGGGTGGGATCAACGTGGCGATCGCTGGCTCGAAGGACAGGATCATGCCGCTTGAAAAGGTGGAAGTTGAAGGACTCCTCCATATGGTAGAAAAAATCAAGGCCCTTGCGACTCAGCTGAAAACAACACCGGCAATAAGCCTCGGGACCTTTGCTCACACCAACGCTTACAGAATAGGATTCCTCGGAGGTGCCGTACTTTCGGATCGTCTCCTCTGCCGAGGTCTTCCCGAACTCGGAACTGGGACAGTGCACACAAGCACCAAGCACGCCTGGTACCACTGCCATACCAGCACCGAGATTTGAGTTTTTGCCAGGAATACCGAGGTTGTACGCCCACATGCCGGACCTGATGATGAAGATGAAGGAGCGACTCCTACAAAGGAAAGATGGTGAAGAAACTATGGAATACAAGTTATGGAACTCGATGGAATACAAGGAATCAAGGTGGAAAGCGTTAGGTGGAGGATATGGAACAAAATGGCTAAGAGTCTATTAGCCATTTTGTAATTTTCTCTTAGTAAGAGAATTGATAATACTAACAACATCACTGAAGTGGGAGTGAGCCTCTCCAGCAAGCGAGGAACACTTGTTGAGTTGATAGGCATCGATCTGCTGCTTACCTTTGATCCATACCGCAGGAATACATCAAACTGAGAGCGTAGCGAATAGTTTGGTCTTGGAATATCCGCTCATTCGTCATCGGACACACACCACTATTCGCGAACGAGGAAGCCACTGCAGCGACGTCAGCCACGTTAACCTGAATAATATGCAGCATGCTGGGATCGAACCTGCGACCTTTCGTATAAACGAACCTCTCGCTCGTGCGTCTGGAACATGAGCTCTATAGCATCATCGATACCAGCACCATCAGGAAACCGATGAATCGACCGCAGACGATAAGCCATGCTTCTCGCCAAATCAGAGTGTCTAAGAGAAGCCAATATTCAAATCAAACGGCGCGCGCCACTAAATCCTTACCTTCTATCCAGCTTCTTTCCCAGCTCCGTAGCTTCTGGTGGAACTATATCAGAGCCACTGAGCCTCATCCAGTTTTCCAAAACCTTCGCCAAGGATGGCCGGACACCAACTCCCGTGCTGAGAAGGAAGTGCTTCACCCCGCACCACCGCGCCTACTTACTAATCCTTATCTAGCTCCCTCGAAAGGAGCGCGCATAAATTAATAGTGCCCATCATCACGAATGGATTGTGAGGTCTGGCAAGATACTTGAGGCTGTATGGATGATGATGCCTCACCTGTTGAGATGATCCAATCCCATATAGGTCTGTTTCTCTCCGCTTGGCTCTCGTCCCATCCATTTATGCACTTCATCCAGCCCAAGCATCTCCACTGCCATACAGTAGAGGACTGGACGTATCAACCCACCAGTTGGGAACGTCATCAGAGACTGCCTTGGCAGCTGGATAGGCGAGCAATCCGATAGGCCGCTGCATGCCGTGGGAGATCCTAAAGGTGGACGTATCAGCAATAGATACGCGGACGACTGCAGTACGTTACCAATAGGAATCTCCTCATCTCGGGCATACTGCTGCCCATCTGTGGTGCAAACTCCGACGGTCAAGAGTTCTTGATCTGGATGCTGCTCACAGGAGGCGGCGAAACACTCGTTCTATAAAAGCCAAAGATGCGCTCGATTAGATTCGGACTGGCGATTTTTTCCCTCCCAAGTGAGGTCACGAATCACCAGACTCGACAGATATCAACTCACCAGACGGTGCGTGAATTTAGGCCAGTTCGGTACGATCAGCTTTCCGCAGAGAGCTTTCACTGCAATGTCATGCTTGCGCGCGATCCTCGAGAACTCGTCGGCCGAATATCTACCAAAGATGCTAACTGATCAGGGTGCAGCAACTCAGCTTACAGCGCCTCTGGGTCCCCCATAAGGTGCATATCTTCAGGTACAGATATGGCATCGGTCATCCCGCCAACCTTCACGCTGCTATACCAGCCCAAATCCTAAGCAAACCAGACTTGAGCACCAGAAATAACTGAGGTCGGAGCCTTGCCTGAAGGAGAGCCTCGATCCTCGGGGCATCTCGTGGTAAGCCATACCATTCCAATGCACGAATTAAACGACGTGAATCCAAAGGCCAAGGCATATCCGCAAAGTACCTGGAGGGATAGTAATACACCGCTTGAAACTCCCCCGAATTTGATATTTTCATTCATGCGCCCAGTGAGCTGGAAGGCAGCTTGGGAGCCTGGGTTGTCTACCAGAGAGAGGACAAGGAGTTTTCTTCACACTTGATGAAGCATACACGCACCGTACACAACGCAAGTCGTGAAAGATAATTTATAGTAGTTTGATCACAACTCAGTGGTGACAATTCTCAGGGACCTGGCAACTAGTCCCCTTCATAGCTTTTCCAGAGTGGCATCTTCAAACCACTGCAGCAGTGCACACCTCCGCAGCAAAGCATCAGGTCATAGGCGCTGACTAGGATGAAAAGTTGCCTGCAAATTCGCCAAGTCACACTCCGCTGCTTGAAGCTCAGAAATTTTGGGTCCAAATCGGAGATGGCCTAGATGAATGATTCCACCGGTCTGCCATCCTGTTCGAGGACACCGCCGATAGCATAGTGTGACGCGTCCGTGTTGACGTTGAAAGGCACATTCAAGTCGGGGTGCATCAAACCTCGGGAATCGCGAAGCCGTTGAGGCTCGGGAGCATTCCTGAAACTAATTGCTTTCAGGTGACGAAAACGAATGCTCCGGCTGGGAGTGGGACATTCACATCGCCACGCAGTCAGGCGAATTATGCCGGGTCAGTAGGGCGTACCGCGCAGGTAGCAAGACCGCATCCTCGAACGATTAGCTGGGCGAGTTAAGTTGTAGATTCGACATTCGTGGGTGCCAGGATAGAATCCCAGGAGACGGCTTCCTACTGACAGTAGGCTACTCTGTAACAGAGTAGGCTACTTCTAACAGTAGGCTACTGTACAGTAGTCGCTACACGGTATATCGTACAGTGCTACTGTACGATATACCGTGTAGCGACGCTACAGTAGCATCGGATCGTAGTTTCGACGATACGAATTCTTACGATCAACTCACTAGCCGGGTAGCCGACTTTGAAGCTGTCAAACAGCTTCCGAGGAGCATTATCCTGGCCAGGACACGCCTCACGGACATTTGGCCCCGGCGCAAATCCGCCTCACGGAGTGGAGTTACATGATACTGTGTGCATGATACCAACTGTTTGAATGGACTCCACGGTAGGAAACTAACACAGAACCCCCTGGGTATGGGTACCTTGCCAGGACTATGTCTCCATCATCTTTCGGGGCTGACATAGGCGGACGGGTCTTTCGCAGAGCTATACCACGTCTGAGCTCTCGAACGCAATTCTGGTGCCCCTCGCGACAGGCATCCTAGAAATATGTATAATACGACAAAGTACCGCCAGCCTTACCATAAGCGGGGTATTCGTATAGCGGTCCTTCGACTCTGGATCCGCACCCAAACACATGAGTAGCTTAGCTGTCTCCCTGTGTCCATTAGATACTGCCAGATGCAGTGCAGTGCGGAGATCGTAATCGGGCGTACGTACGTCGATTCCTCTGAAAGATGCAGCAGCGTAAGCTAGTAACAGGTTGATACGGGGAGATCACGGCTCACCTAGCTGCTAAGTGTCTTATTCTAATTGCATCTCCAACTGCAGCACTCCACCACAAACTTGAGTACTCCGTCAAGGAGAAGTTAGTGAGCACGTCAACTGAGGTAAGAGACATATTTACTACCTTAAGCTACATGAGCCGTACTTTGAGCGCTTGTCCGCCATCGGAAGGTATCCCCAAGGCAGTTGCGAATACGATGTTCCACTAGAGGGTGATTAGGAGGGTTAGTTGCCTGAAGCGAACAGGAAACAAAACAGAAATACAAAAAAGGCAATATCGATGGCCACCACCGCAACAGATGCCTACCTCGTCAGTAATGGTATCTTGTGGCCCACCAAATGCATGCACAGGCAAGCGCTTGGAGAGCATCTGGCAAAACTTTACGCCGCGGACTGAGTTGCCGAGGGCATCCAATCTCGGAGAAAATGTGGCGATTCCACAAACGCCGGGAATTACTATACACAGTACTCCCGATACCTGACAGTGAGAATAGCAAAGCTAAGTGACTCGTAACAGACTTACTCCTGACTTGGCCGGAAACCCACAGGTAAAGGCAAACTCGCCAGAGTAGTCATACATACCACAGCTCATCATCATGGATAAACAAGAGGACACAGTGTCCTGACTAAACACACGTTCACCTGAAGGAGCAGACAGTGGCATAACGACGTCTCAGAGAGCTGTTAAACCATACCTGTCTTTGGACAGATGCCGCCGTTCGCCAAAGTGGCTGCGACAACTGACATCTGCTCGCAATCGAGCTCCAATGAGCACCTGCAACGTCTATGGGAATCCCAGAGGTCCCGCGAACTCACCATTGGAAGTAGGATTCGAGAGTCTTCTGGATATCGGTATTCGGAGGGAAAGCGTTCTCCTCGGCCATCATATAAGCAAGGCAGTAATTACGATTAGCAGTAGCTCGCTCGCCCATAAAAGTATCATACCTTACCAAAAGGGGAGTGATAAGATAATGCGACAAAGCTACTTACTGAATATGAGGGCGCCTGGACATACCCCCCAAATGTTGCCATATCTCTGTTACTGTCTCATAACGTTCCCATTCTGATTTATCCATATATAGAAGTGAGGATACCATTATAGCACCTACACCAGACATTCCCAAACTTGCTTGCACATCACCCCGTAATAGTGTTATACTACACTAACCATATCAGCATCGGTTACAGGTTACTAAGATTCAGCCCCCCTTACAGTAAGCATGTGTGAATAGTTATTATCATTAGCCACTAGGGGGCCACATTGTGCTAGGTGGTCTCCCATTATACCCCCTCCCTATACTACCAGCATTGATTAAAGGGTTATGTGGTATCCCCTTGGGCTTTAATAGGACTCTTTCATTAAAATTCCGTCCACTTGGTTCGTGTCCGACATGCTCATGTACCTTATTAACAGCTCGTTCGAAAAAGTACTCCACTAGCAACAGGAAAAACTTCACACCAAGATTCCCTTCAACTGCACACCATCGATTTGCGCACCGGGATTTCACCGTTGAGATTCTTTCGGGTTTGTTACAATTTCCTCTCAACTCTACAAGATCGAAACGCCATCCATTCCGTAATATATCCGTCGACCTTTCCCATCCCTCCAGTCCAAAGCCACCCACCCTTAAACAGTACCTTATCTTTCCCATGTAACTCTACTGCCATACAGTAGTTAAGAGGCTTGCACGTTGACTGTAGACAGAATGGCACCTGAGAGATAAGCCTTAGTCGGGGATGCTGGGCCACGTCCTGCCTTGCTGTCACCAATACAGTAACGTTGAGCATGAACACTGCAAACACTAATCGCCCAGTAATCTGGATTCACAGTCGCCAAGGTTGGAATGTAGTCGGCCTGAAGGAACCCTGAGATTCACGCGCCACGAAATTCCCTTTGTTACGTTTTTGCCTTCAGTACAATCTTGTAGATCTTTATATGCGTCATTAATAACATCACAGAACGCTTCAAAATCTGATATGGCCAACTCACCGCGGAATGCTTTGCCGACCTGAACCGATCTTCGCTGCGCCACGAAATTGCCACTTACGAGCTCATTGCTGGTCTTTAGTGTCTGGAATCGCTCAAAGTCCACAAAGTCTTGGCTCTTCAATTCCTTGTACGTATTTCGCATACGCCCATCCGAAGTAGCTGAGTCAAGCGAAAGGATGCATGTAAGATACACTATGAGATTCCAATGACGGTGGTGACGACGCGTAAAACCCAAGATCTGTGTAACTCCTCAAGTAGCTCGTATTCACTACAGCAGCACTGCGATCAACGTAAATCACCCCGGTTGCCATCTCAACCTCGAAATCCGGGCAATGTCACAACCCCGTCTGCGAGAGACAGAAATATTTCCCCGACTTGCATCACAACAGGAGATATATCTCCTGCATTACAATGACCCCGTACTACCCAATCCCGACCTCTTCAGAAACTGCAGGAGCTTAACGCTGTCCACTTTACCATTCTCGTCGGGCTACTTTGAAAAACGTCATTGCTGTTTCATCCACCAGTATCCTTCCTACCTCCAATGCCTTGAAGATATCTTTGGAAGATATCTTACCTCGACCCATGTTAGATACTAGGCGAGCTCGAGCGAGGGGCGTACTAAAAACGTTAAACTAGCTATTAACATGATATTCCAGAAATTATAGAAAGCAATGAGGAGCTTGCTCCAATGCGCATACATCATCATTTTAGCGACACTAGAGAAAATGTGAGATTCTCATCATGGCAGTAGCCGTTGATTTGCGATCAGACTACGCGAGAAAAGAATATTCTTCGGAATCTACTGCAAAGCCAACCGCCAAGGTAAGCTCAGATATGCGATACTCTCGGGGAAACGATAATGGCTTTCCTCGACACTAGAAGACTAGCAGCAGTTTTCCGGTGGAAAGGACCACCCTCCTTCCGCACTAGCCTAGGATTCTAATATGTGACAATAATGACTAATATCCGAAGCTCGTCGAGTATGACAGTTAGCCTTGTTGGTTGAGTCTCCGTTCCAGTACACCATCTCCAATCGAGAACGGCCACAACCACCCTCACAGCTAGATAAAGTACACACTAACACTGAGAGATATACAAATCCACCGTTATCTGTATTTTAGAAAGAAGGTTCTATTGCCTCCTGTATCCCCACCAGTGAGAAAATGTATCTATTCCTCCCCAACTATCATCCCGTTCACTACTCGTCCTCATCATATCCTCTATCGCTCGAATTCTCACTGAAGCTGGCATGCCGATGAGCTCTACCGCCAACCTCAGATACGCATCTTGAAGAGGTCGGAGATGATGCTGATGGAGATGTCAGATCCTCCCCGTTCGGCGCTCCTTTCGCTGGTGATCTGAAACTCCGTGTAAATGACGGAAGACCAAGGAAAGCGTGACACCTGGGTAGAGGATACCGGCTAGACCGGTCAAGGTCGATCGTCATCTTGGGGGTGCCTGACCATAAACACTTATACGTTTCCCCGTTTCCCTCTGTTATGGTACTTGTCTTTGATGACTGGAAGGTCTCTTTGGCGGCCATTGAACGAGCACCGCAATCAACGTAAAACTTGAAGCAGCACTGCAATGAACGAGAAGGATTGTCTTGTAATGCCCATAGCCCATTTCAACACATCAAACACAACAACAGTCGAGTGACGAGAGGGAGAACATGTTTCTGCATTCCTACTCTAGCGATTAACACTACAATGCTGGTAAGGTCCGATTTCCGACGGGAATGTCAGATAGAGCTTGAAATACGAAAGTTTGATACATGAATCCGAGCCATAACATCCGTAACATATCCGAGAATGGGCCTCAAGCCGTCCGCTCTCTCTGGTTGCAAAGTTATGACGTCATTTGAAAACACTCCAAGATTGCTCGGAGGCCGGTAGATGGGCGAGTACGTTAAGAATATCGTCCAGCCATAAATTATGGCTGAACCTGCGACCTGATTATGGCCTATAATCAGGTCGCAGGTTCAATTCGAGGTTAGTGCCGAATTCTTCGTCATATTCATCTGGCGCGCGCGCTTTTCGAGCAATTCGTCGCGCGCCGCGAAATGGTTAAGATCGCGCGGAATTGCGGAGCTGAATACTGTAGATCTCTGTCCACGATTTCCCAACATCGCCTTTGAATTGACTAGTGGAACCCGTCGCTCCGCTCCAGTGTTATATTCCCATTTGATGTAGTAGAATAATGTGTATATAGATGGTGTTATAACGTGGTATGCATTAATTTAATGAATTTCACTAACTCAACACTCAAGAAATAATGTACACCTGAGTTGCACTACCCATCATGCGTGAATGATTCAAGTGAATAGCAACAACAGAGATATGTAAACCATCTATCCGGCTCCAAGGGGTTGTGGTTGACGTAGTTATAGCAATAAAATCTAACCGTGCATAGCGCGACGAAGCAGGCGGGAGGTTTATGATGTAGATCAGTAGCAAGTTTGCGTATCCATTTTCGAGACTCCAGAGCGAGGTGGAAAGCGACGAATAGCGCTGGTTCAGAGTGTAGCGACAAATCTGGGGTCTAGAGGAACTCATGAGCTGGCTTCTAGATTAATAGTAGTAAAGTACAGATTATACATGGCAGACATTCGTATAGCTACAACAGAAGTGGTCAGATTGTGTGACTCAGATATCAAACAATTTGTCAAAAAACTTAATAAATAATTTCAGTAATTATACAGCGTAATACGTTGAACGTGTTGTAGTAATGCGTAGGTAGCAACGTACGCTAGGTGAGAAATGCTTATGATTGGTCATGACAAAATCTCTCGATAAACGACGTTTGTTGTGAGTAGTTGAGTAGTAGTTGGATTGCGTGCAGAGTTTGTGTTGGTGTTGTATGTATAGGAGGATTGATCAACGACAAACTTAATGTTTGCGGGATCTCCCACGCGTGAGGCAGCTACATAAAGTTGACCATGATTGAAGACTGGTTGTGGGAGATACACACCTACTTTTTTTAGTGACTGACCTTGAGCTTTATTAATTGTAACACACAAAGACGGTCGTATAGGGAATTGACGACGTTTGAAAGAGAATGGCAAGTCGGAATCTGACGGGCTGAGTGCAATTCGGGGGATCAAGAGCTCTGTACCGGCATGAGAACCTGTAAGCATGGTAGCTTTGATGAGTCTGACTGGGTCACCGATCATTTGTGTCACGACATACC
>JAAPAO010000900.1:0-10203 GCA_013115145.1 Perkinsus chesapeaki
TACCGGCGCGGTGACCACTACCGAGGCCGCTGAGACCAGCACTACCGGCGCGGTGACCACTACCGAGGCCGCTACTACTCAAGTGACTTCAACTACTGCTAGCACCTCTGGTAGCGAGAAACTCGAAGGAAAGTTCTGTGGCACTCTCTACGGACAAAGATTTTCCGTTGATTTCGAGGAGGGACATGCTACTGTAAGCGTCCTTGGTGAGAGTGCTGGTGCTGATTACACTGTTGATGGGACTAACATTGTCTTCTCTAATTATGATCCAATGCTCCAGAAGTTAATGGATACTTTCAACATTAAGAAGATTGAAGGTACCATCGTAAACTCCAGCGAAGTTCACATAAAGGCTGACTTCCTTATTGATACAACTCTTACAAGCTGTTAATAATAAGGTATGCAAAATCCCCATTAATAACGAGTAGAAATGCTTTCCTTATCAAGTTTTCCCCTAGTGTCTTTGACTCACGTCATTTTCTAACGAGCCTTCTGTCATTCTGACCATTTCTCACATTATCAATAAAGTTTTAGTTTTGTTGATTAATATCTGGTAAAAAATTCATCTGTTGGGACGCCCTCCTCAATTTTCGTCATGTAACTAGTTCGTACCACTCATAAGGAGCGGTCGACGGCTGCGCTTCAATCCTTCTGATGGATTCTCCTTCTTATCCAGCTGGACAGTATCCTTGAGTAAAATAACAAGCGTAAATCGAGGGGCCTCCTGAGTTGCCTCAACAAACATAAGACGTCACTGTCTTGTATGTATGTGCGAATGTCTGGGCGGCAAAGGACTCCGGCAGCTTGGATGGCTAACCCACTAAAGGGGTGGGTGAGCGGATGAACACGGTGTGCCATCTCACCTCGTACCACCGAAATTCGGTCCTCATTGAAGTGATCCACATAAAGCTCATCGTGTTGAAAAAGGATAATCCTTTAATCGTAATTGCGAAATAAATTCCAAGCGCATGATTCGCGATAGCGCCATCAAAACGCGTAAAATGTTATAACAACTGGCCTGACATTTCCCAACCCTACCCTGTGGCAAGCGTATCCCGTCTATTGACATTTGCTTCTTTCAGCTGGATCTTGGGAGCAGTTCCTCATTAAGCAGTTAAATAAAACAAACCGCTCATCGGAGTTTTCTATCTCGCCCATCTAAAGGCGCAAGTTCTATCCCCGCGTATGGCATTTTTCTTTTTCATAAATTATGCTTACAGGCCAAATTGAGTATTTTGAATCTTATCTTTTAACATATTAATAATTCCAAGTTGATGTAGCGTGGGTTACCCACCTTTGTGCTTTGTCTTACATCCAAGTGGACCTGCTCCCGATCGTTGGCAAATCATATGTTAAGGGCATCAATACTATGCCCTCTTGAGCTCAGGAAAGCGCACCTGGCAGAAAGATTCTGAGGAGGTTAATTCAAAGGCCTTTCCGTTGAACAGTTTTTATGACAATGCTGCTCCAGCTGCGAACCGGCGAGTGCTGCCTACGATCATCGTCCATTATGAGCCGGCTTGTATCTACTAGGGGAATGCGTAAGAGAAGCTTCTCACCCAGTGCACCTGTCTATTATAGGTGCCCGAGCTCGGCCGTCGGAAGCCTCCCAAAAGGTATTTACTGTAGACAACCCAGTCACGTCTAAGAACTGGCCACCCAATGTCAAACAAGAGCCTATAACACCAGAGTCAGGGTGACAGTCGGTTGTTATTGCCTAAGTCATACTGTAAGGTACTGTAAGACACTTATGGAGCACTTGAAGCTTAAAGAGATAGATGATATGAAAAAGAAACGGACATTTACGGTACTATTGTAAGCTGTTCGTGGGCTACTCTTATACGGTTACAGATGCCACGGATAACTCTGGGGGATCTGGTGGAAGTTCGGTATGAAATAAGTCGGAGCAAAAAGACCTTTGGTACGTTCCAGGTAGGCATGGACTGGCTTCGACAAAGATTGCCACTCACTAAAGGGCTCTCTGAACCTTTATCAACCTTTATAGGGTTATGTCATTCGAACGGCCAATAAGCTACTGGATAGCACCTTTACATTGAAGAACTCCTACGATGGGATTACTGTGGAGCAGACGGTACTAGCTGGGAAAGGGGATTGGGAGCTTCGGATTTACTCTGCACAGTTCCCGCGATACTCGCCTCGATTGCTTGATGTAAGAGTAGTAAAATCTATTGGGTCCTATGAACGGGATAGGCTTGATCGTCGGCCGCGTAATCGAAATTACAGGTGAGCTGAGCTGTCGGTGCACTGAGTAAGTGCTGGGCTATTAGGTACCAGTGGTGGTACTATAAGAGGCATATGTACTCGGAGGGTTATCAAATACGATGGCAGGCGATACCACAGAAGTTTGGTACGTCATCGATGACTAGTGGTATTAAGGGGTCTTTGTTAGGTGTTATGAGTTTAGAGCCCCGGCTTGGGAGAGAATTAGCCCTATTAAGGCGACGCTACAATATGATGAGGCTGGAGGCTGGCCTACCACCGTAAATTGCGTCTTAGGTGGTAACATTGTTGAGAATGAAATAGATACGTATGGGCTGGACCATACCAAATACACCAGAGGCTTTCAAGGGAAGGTAAAGCTGAACAGAACCGACGACAGTTGCTTTACGCCTATGATGAACGGCGTAAGAGAGCCCTTAAGAAGAAGCTGCAGCGTATGAAAGTCAAGTAATGCCTTGGGAGAACTTGCCTGTCTTATGGTTTATGGCTTTGCTGAATGTCAGATGGGGAGTGTATAAGATTGATAAGGAGCCTAGGGTACCGGCAGTGGACAGACTTATGTCCTATCATCCACTTACGCCACATAATTTACCCAAATAGAGACTGCGACATGGGACTATGTGTTTCTGAATTTATTCGCTGTTATGTTTAGTCGGTCAATTGGTAGACTGTGGTAGGGGGTGGCGAATCAACCTTTGCAGAATCTTCCGAGGGTCAACCCAGTGATATTTCTGCACAAAATCTCTGCATATATACTTTAGGCTATTGCCATTGTGAAATATCGCCCTTTCCACTCCCTCGTTGGTAGCGGATAATTATCATGCCCGATGCAGCTTTAACAGCTGCTCTAGTACCTCACCACCAAGATAACAAGTGCTCAATCTTTGACACATCAGTAAGAACATTGTCCAGCGCCCACATTTCAAGCATGGTTTGTAGGACTTGGGCAACGGTGTTGGCTTCCGCGATGCTGCTTGGATCTCAACAGCATCGGCAAGATCTAGTGCCATGTGAGTGGACAACACGGTCCTCTCGGCAAAGCGTCATTCGAACAGTCATCATGCGTATAAGGCTGGCTCACATAGCCTTCAGTTAGCTGATGGTGCTACGGCCAAGGCAAACGAGGAGGAAGCTCTAGCGCGAACGATAAGTCATTTACTTGATAGTTATATGACAAGTGAGAAACACTCTGCATTCGTAATCACAAAGGTGCTCTCGCACCCTTGATCACGGCAATGCTTGCTTCAGCGAAGTGTCGTCTGTTTGGCGTGCTCGAGCACAAGCTCCTCATCGCGCGACAAGACGCGTCGCGCGCTGAGAGCGATATGGACCCGAATGGGATAAATAGGAGCCTCAATCTCGCTGGTGAGACTCACTTCACAGAAGCTGTGGGTAGTTAAATCAGTCTAGTGTAGCTAAGGATGCGAGTAAAGCCGCCGATGACCTTCATCGCCTGAGGGACTACGAGTTCGGCCGATTGTCTTCCATTGAGGATTTGTTGCATCGCAGTCGAGAGCTGACAGATAGTGTACGGAGCCCTCGGTTAGGAGTGCACTTATCAAGGCTCAGTTCTCAGTTAATGCGAATGGTGAGGAAAAGCATATCAGAATCATCGATTGCGGCCAATCTCGTTGGAGTACCGGATTCATCACAAAGCCTACAACGTAACGTTCTTGCTGGTTACAGCTTTGACTAGCGCGCTGTTGAGGGCTTTGGCAATTTTAGCCAACACGCGGGTGATTCCGTTTGACGTCATGAAGGTGTTCTCCAAGTGCTGAGAGGACAGCCGCTAGTTGCTCAGAAAACTCGAGCGATAAGTGCGCTCGCAACTGATAGGAAAAATGAGATAACATTGAAGAGTGAATTCGTCGTGGAGCCGCAGAAGCCGTGGGGTTAGAACATTGTTTAGTGTCAGCAACGGGGGCGAATCTCAACGCGAACGATCGAGTTCTGACAGCCCTGATACACAGTCGACGTTTAATGGAGGCTGCTGACCATTATCATGCAACGGCTAATGTGAGAATAGCTCCGCGAGAGGATCTCGATTGTGAGTAGGCGATGATACTAGCACACAGCCCAGCAGCCAAAGCCTCAGAACAAGCAACCATCGCTGATAGTGTAATGCATGCTAGAACAGTTGCTGTGGAGGACGGTGTACCGGCGAAAGAGCTTGAAAGAGTCAGAAGGAAGTTCAGTTGGGACGCCAAAAGTGGGAATCTTCAGGCGGAAGCTGCCTTGCGACACGCGGTCGAGTTTGCTAAGATTGGGATACATTCCAAGAGCATCGAGCAAAAAATTCTTCAAGCGATCTACGCCAAGAGCGGCATAAGGTAACGAAGTTCTGCTCCCTCTGGCCTCGGCACAGACCGCTTAGATACGCAATGAAGGAAGTATCGAATAGCCTTACACTGCAGCAACATTATTCTACAGCGCCAGAGTCCATTGCATCCAAGGCATGCCGACTAGCAGCAGCTTCGGCACGAGAAGTTCAGCATCTCGCTGAGGAGGCAGACATGGTGACGAATCCATCATTCATCTCCATGGGAGCCACGACTAATCGCCTGAGCGTATCCAAGGAAAGATAGGACGTCCGGCAGACCTAGTATATACGCTCTTTTATAACCGTTGTAGGCTGTCCTGTACCGATCTTCATTTTGGCTACCACTTGTACCTCTTTACTGCTCTTCATTTTGGCTACCACTTGTACCTCTTTACTGCTCTTCGTTCTGGCTACCACTTGAACCTCTTTACTGCTCTTCGTTCTGGCTACACTTGTACGTCTTTACTGCTCTTCGTTCTGGCTACCACTTGTACCTCTTTACTGCTCTTCGTTCTGGCTACCACTTGTACCTCTTTACTGCGAATTGCTAGCTCGAGCTCCTTCCTCTCAGCACGCTCGAGATGCTCTTCATGCCCTGGACAAGTATGACGCCATCGGTCTTCAAAAGCACGTGGAATCTCAAATAGCAGCCGCGACTAAACACCAAAGCTGCAATGGCGTGTGCGTGGCAGGGTTCATTCGTGATGATAACTTCTTCAAGTCCAAGAATTCAAGATATGCATTCCTATGAGATATTTGTACGCATGCTCATTGTCATATAAGTCCTTAAGCTGTAAACTGCTGCCGCTAGCTCAAAGCTCAGGCATGATTCTAACACCGTTGTTATCACCTCAGTATCTCGGCACTTCCGGCCCGTTGGGTTGTATTATGGTCGACCCGTCGCTGGTTCGAGTGAAACAGGGTTCATGCCTTTTATAGGGTTCCAACTCTGTAAGTCCTTCGAATCCTACATAGCTTCTCGACCACCAGAGTGGATTCATCAAATCCACAACCGTGGCAGACACGCTTCGCTACCCAATACTCTGAGCATGCCGCATTGCTTGTACGTCGGCAATCTGTTTTACTCTCTGCCCTTCCTCCCGAGCGGTGGGGCGCGGGGGCGCGTCAACAGCGATAGCTGTGCGCCGGGGGCGCACACTACCAGCGGAAGCTCGGCACATCGCTCGGGTGGGCGGGAGGTTATAATGATTAAAACTTAAAATAACTGAAAAGGGGTGACTATCCCGTTGTCACCTCTGACCGCGCATTGCAGCACTCACTAGCCGCGCACAGCGCGGACACAAGAGCTGTCTCCGCATGCGGTCGTATGGCCCGAGTAAACTGACCCAACAAGTTGACCACGATTAGAGCGAGCCAACCACGAGGACGAAATCAAATTTGGATTGAAAATTCAGCGCTCCTTCAGCCCGAGACGCGCTGTAGACAGACTCGACCTAGTTTCGAGCTCGGCCGTGGTTCGCGTTCTGACGCTCGAAGGGCGCTGACCGTTCGATCGAATGGCATTACGTTTTCCAGTGTACGATGCCGCCGCCGCAGCCATAAGTCACTCTGCTCCCTGACCCCCTTATCGGAACTCTGAATTCAATCCTCGAGGCTTCCCCGTGCTGAGTCCAAACATCATTTATAGCGGCGTCGATGCCGTCGGGGTCACTTCTATAATTGGCTTTATGTTATCTAGTGATCCCCAGAGTGGTCGGCCTGTTGGGGTGATAAGAAGCATCGGACACGGGGAGACACCAGCTCTTTCAGATCAGTCGAAGAGTGCCACTAGTGATCGACATAGATGATATTCTGTCAGGTTTAGGGAAGGCCACACAGTGTTTGCATAGCTAACCGCCGAGGGGTTCTAGGTGTTATTAATTCATTTCTAAGAAGCGAGGGGCAAACATAAGGTTTCTGAGTGTAAAAATGAACTTGAAGATGGTGTGCTGTAAATACGTTGTCCGAACCCGTTGGTTTGACCTGCGTATAGTTAGACACAATGGCGATGCTGCGGCATAGGCATATCTTAGGCGGTATTTATGCACTTGCGAGGAGCTTTACCTATTTTCACGCTACATGTTTCCACCACCACACTTCCCCACTGTCCACCCCATAGGACTCGCTTCCCCAATGCAGTCACCTTACTTCGGCGGCCCCAGTGCCTTCCGTGGTGCACCTCTACCCGGCGGACCGTGAGAGCATTTCTATCGATAGGTCTGTGAGATGGTATCTGCCCTTCCGTTCAGAGCGGGCATCAGAAGCCTCACCCCCACGGGTCTCCGCCTGCCCAGCGATCCTTCGCAGCAGCTCTTCCAAACAAACTCCAATAACGTGCGTTCTATGACACCGCCGCCTAAGCGGGTCGGGAGTGGAGCAGTGATTGTCAGACAGGTCTCGCATGTAGAAGTTGATGATCGATTGATTAAGGATGTGTAGGTGAGCCATCCAGTCAGCTCCTCCAACGATTTGGCTGGAAGTGGTACGAAGGCGTCAAAGCCACCAGCTCCTAGTGTGAAGGTAAACCAAAGTCGAAGCTGTATTATTGATTTCACTCTTTACTGACAAGTCTATTCCTGCTCACTTTCTAGCTGGCTTCATTGAGTACACGAAGCAACGCTGCCTCGAACTGTGTAGTCAGTGATATCGTCACTCGCTCCTCATTCAGGTTGAGTCGGCCGCCGCAGGAGCAACTGAGCATCCTGAGAAGACAGCTAGCAAGATACTAAAACCACCGTCGATGGATGATGAACTGGTAGCCTCAGACCCCTTCTGATCATTAATATCTAACCAACAGGTTAGGAGAGTACGTCGCCTGGCCCAGCGTAGTGCCCAAGCCGCTGTGTCTCGAGCCTCTTCCAATGATTCCCGACTGAGCCAAGATCATATCGCCAACGGGTAGATGATCGACTAGTCTAATTGGCTCAAATTCGATACATGTTGGTAGATCAATGATATCGGCTTCTGCCCAGCCACTACCACCCAAGAGCTACAGCCATGGTGGCTCACCAGCGAGAGCTGACTTGTCTAATAGTCGGGATAGGTCACCTCGTGTGGGGAACAGATGTACATGCTGTATGTGAGGTTCGTTCTACTCAGCTTTCTTAGCCTCGGTTGGAGCATCGGTACGCGCATCGTTGAACCAGCAGAAGCAGATAGCAGAACTGAAGGCGCAGAATCAAAAGCTTTCGAGAGATCTGGTGTGGTGGGCCTCGATTCCTCGTCACGCATTTACCAAATTCTCATTTGCGAAGTGGTGAATCGAACCATTTGATCGCTATCAGTCGAGTCCCTGGGAGACGTGCATTTGACTGAATTCAACAAACAGCCATTGATATTAATGTCTCTCTAGGGTGGACCATGCGGAATAGATCGGCATTACACCTAGCATCACATTGATACCAGTAGCGACCCTCAATTGCAGGTTAGTGCCCAACAGGAGCTTCGGCAGGCTAAGTCTAGTATTATGTTGCTTGAAAGGGAGCTCCGTGCAGCTCGAGAAAGAATACAACATGTCGAAGATGACAAGCGAACCCACAGAGTACTTCGTCAACCTCGAGCGCCCTAATTCTTTTTGGTTATTCCAGACTCGATCGCGATCACCGGCACTGCAAATGAAAGAACAGAGCAAACTAACCGGCCAAGATGTGCACCAAATGCTCATGCAGCAAGTAACAAGTATTCCACCCACTACCCATCTCTCCCCGAGTAGGTAGAAAATGCAGAACACCTTCTTGCGTCCACCACCGCAAGTGTCGCTGGCGATGGCAGCCCGTCGTCTGGGCTAGCCCCTGACACTTTAAGCGCTGTTGACTTACACAACTCGGCGGAATGGTTGCAAAGGTAAGGGTAAGACCGCCAGCAGTCGCATTTGCCCTTTCTATTTCCAGCATGGGAATCGCTGCATCCAGTTCTGAACATTCCCTTCCTTTTGTATACCGGAGCTCTGTGAGGGCCGATGCCATCTTACTTGGCCTCGTGGAGGAGAAGACAGGCTCAATTCTCGGAAGGATCAGTGGTAAGCTCAACCTATCATTTGAAGCCTACTGAGCTGCACCACGTGCTCATTATAATGCCTTTTTAGGGGTGCTTAGCTCTCTACCGGTCGCTACTCTGCGAGATGCTCCCGAGGAGTTCCTGCAAGACAGCATGTCGCAGGTGGCAATCCTTGGTGGTAATGGTTGTTGTTATTTTCATTCTACATTTCCTGCAGTCAGGTACAAACGCCACGATGGTGTTATTACTGTACAATATGGGCGAGGAAGGGTCTGGCAGATGGATGTTTGTGGCACACATGGGAGAGGCTAAGGCAGTTCTTGCATATAGGAAAAGCACGCCGGAGAAGGGCGCATTTGCGGTGAGCCCAGCGATCACCTTCCAGTGGTAGGCTTCCAGCCTACAATCGCCGTATTGAAGGAGCTGCCAGCAGGCTCCCGCTGTTTGTAGTGCAGGTAGTTATTATTAGGTTACATGTTTAACCAAAGATCGGCCAGAAGATGGAAGTGTAGCTGTACAAGGATACCAGCTACGCCCAGGTAGCAGGTCGCAGAAGACGTGGAACTTCGCAAAGTTAGCCGACGTATAGTGTTCTCCATAATGTAGAGGATGTCCCAAAACTTTTCAAATGAGAGTTTCCAATGGAGTGTTATGTATCATAGTGCTAACACCCTTGAGAGTCAATGGTATCGGCTGTTTCTATATAGAATTATTGCTGCTTGCTGGGTGGTACGCAACGGAATTTTCCCGGGTGACCTCCGATTCTCGAATCTGGATGTATTATTGATGGCTTCCTGGTGTAGGTACCGATGTTATGTTGATGATCGCGTCCAGTGCAGTGGCTAGTCAAATGACTAATAAACAAATGGCTTTTCGCCTTCTGCGTGGCGGCCTTTCGACAGTGGAGGAGATAACAAGCAATTCTACAGTAAGATTATGATTCTGCGTGGTGCAATTGCGTGCAGGCAAAGGCTCCATGTTCGATGATAGCCATGGACCTCACCGTGTCGGAGTAATGTAGCCCAATAATGCTGCAATCATGCTATCGATGGAGGTGTCTCTTCCACGTATCTTTGTTTTTGTTTAAAAGTATCTTATCGATATTCCCACGTAGAATACAAGCATCACCAAGAAGTTCCGTACAAATAGCGCATGCCCCTCACAACGTATAAGACGTGAACATGCTTACTCAACTGAGAGATGATGATGGACACACGAAAGTTACGGAGCAAAGATGAATATACCGATCGGGCTTCGATATGATTTCGCCCCCTTACAAAGGCCATCTACATTCAAGCAAATACCCCTGCATTGACGGTTTTAATCGCATAGTGCTACGCGTACACACTGTTAGTGTACACCAATCAGCTGCGCCGCACTGGTTTTGTGATCACACCGGCATTCCTGCATCACGTGCGGAGAGAGAATATTATCTAGCTAGTCAGTGATTTTAACTCGTCATTCTTTTGCAAACTCTTATCGAAGAGATCTCCCGTGACATTGGTGAGCACGTTTGAAACTGGCTGCGCGGCGCTTTTATCGATTATTGCGGCGTCCGCTACTCTCTCTTCAGTGTTGTACTAGCAAGTGCCGTGACACAATAGTTGTCCCCCTGTCCCGATTTTCGGTTCTAACACAACTCTGTC